>VNJQ01001737.1:0-123811 GCA_008042515.1 Drosophila truncata | reverse complement strand
GTCTGTTTCTACGCAAACTAGTCTCTCAGTTTTAAAGCTATCGACTTGAAACTTTGCACACACCCTTCTTTCCTTTGCACGCAGTATATAAGTCGGAACGGCCAGGATCGGCCGACTATATCCTATAGCTGCCATATAACTGATTGATCGGAAATGGTATAACTTCGGTGTTTTTAGAGTTAGAGAATTCAGATTTTGTACGAATGCTATTGTTGGCAACATAATACGACACACTAAATTTCATAAGGATCGACCGACTATATCCTATAGCTGCCATATAACTGATTGATTGGAAATGCTATAACTTCGGCGATTTTAAAGTTATAGAGTTCAAATTTAGTAAGAATGCTATTTTTGGCAAAATACTGCGACAAACCAAATTTTATCAGGATCGGCCGACTATAAGATATAGCTATAGATATAATAATATAACTGAAAAATCGAAAATTGCCCATCTTTTGTGTTTTTGAAGATAGAAAAGAAAAACTTCGTACATATTATATATTTGGTCAGTTGATCCGACCTACCAAATTTCATAACGATCGGCCGACTATATCTTATAGCTGCCATATAACTGAACGATCGGAAATTACCCGGCCATTTCAGCTTTCTCGTTAAGTCATTTAAATTAGATTGCATATGATTCAATTTGGAAAATATAATTTACAGAATATTCTGCAAGGGTATATAAACTTCGGCTCCGCCCGAAGTTAGCTTTCCTTTCTTGTTTTTTAGGAAAAATTTATGTGTTTTAGGGTACTAAACCTATTTACAAGGAGTAAATTTGAAACTTATAAGAAGGTCATGTTTTAAAGCAAAGTCTTTTTAAGTTTTGCGCCTAATAAGGCCCAGTATTTGTTATTTGAATAGAAAAAGTATATTTATATAATATTTTTAGAGAAAAGCTTTTAAGAAAGTGTGAAGAAATAGTTAAATTTAAATACTTTCCCCTAATTCTCATAGTTATGAATACCACAAGCCTAAATAACCTATCTATTAAGATAGAAAAAATAAACCCCAGATAAAATAGATAGACACTTTTCTAGCATCATTCTTATTAGGGGGTTTTTGTATTTCAGGCTGCAGCTGCTGTCGCTTTGGTAATGTCATGCGAAAACTCAATAAATTCTGCGCCAACGATTTATCATGAGCTTGATTACGAAAATGCAGACACAATCAGAAAGTGTATGTGTGTGTGTGTGTGTGTGTAAGTAGGACCCAGTTGCATGCATAAAATAATATGGCAATATTATAATAGACATACAACAATGGGAGCAGAGCAGAGCAGCACCCAAAATGGCTGCCATTTTTCACATGTCAGGCCATTGATTTGCAGTTGTTACACAAAATGGCGGCCGGGTACCGTTAGTAACCCACTAATGGATTGTTGCCAGTCATTCAGGAATGTATAACTGTGTGTGTGTGTGTGTGTGGGTTCAAGAAAGGTTATAACTAAATTAGCATAAATTGCGGCACGAGAATTGACAAGCAAACGTGAGCCTTGCTTTCGATTATAAACTGTGAAGTGTCGAGTAAATGTTTGAGTATATCCCGTCCTCTCTCTCTCTCAAAACTAAAATTAACAGGTTTCGCTTTGATTTATGAACGAGAACCTGGCGTCAATTGAGTGGGTGGAATACAAATTAATAGATTAATATTTTATAATCGAATTTCGTTCGTGATTTGCATACCTCGTTTGCTACTCAAGACTAGGAAAATGAGCCTGAGCCTGATCCGGGGTCGAGGCTAGAAATTGCAAACGTCACACTGTCAGAGAGCAGTTCAAACATTTTCCATTAAATTTAATTTACTGCACAAGGCTCCTACCTACACATACCTCACAATGGACCTGACAGGACTTTGTCCAATGCATCTGTCAAAATGCCTGCCAGAACCGAACCGAACCGAGGACCAAGTCAAAGTCCCTGGCACGGTAAATTAATTAACTTTATTGTCTGAGACTGTCGTCCTGTTCGTAGTTTGATTAAACAGCTCCAACTGCCACGTGTACATGCCTCTTCCTCTCTATATATACTCTTAGACATATATACAGATGGCATTATCAATTTGATGGAAGCATTTATCATTTCTGGCTACATTTTTGAACTGAAATGTGATTTCCTTGTCATTAAAGGTGAATCATAAGCAACGATTTCTCTTCTCTCTAATTTAATAGACTTTAGCTAATGGACTAAATAGTGAACTCGCAAATCATCATGGCAGCATTGTCTATGATAAATATTGACACTAAGCTCTGAGATTTCCAATTGAATTGTCTTGAAAATGTGAGGGAAAAAGTTGTGGTGCACTTTAATAATTAAAAAATGTATAAATAAATGAAGGAGTTTCAGCCTGAAAGTATGGTAAGAGTTTTCCAATTTCTTATCTACAATAACTGCCTGACATTCAAGTTTTTCATAATGATTATTATTCTAAGGCATTTAAGAATCAGAACTTTAAAATATTTTTTATATTTTTCTTTAATCTTAAAGAATATTAAACGAGTCTTGAGAATTAGTTTTTTATTTCGGAACCCTTAAGCTGTTTTATTAGACAATAAATGACGTGAAAACGTGACGAGAAAATAACAATAAAAATTCTTTATTCATTTTTCTTCTTTAAAAAAAATAAAGTGCCAGAAAAAAAGATAAGCAAAGATATAGATAAACGATAAATAGGGGTAACAGGCAATAAATTAAGAAACTGAGAAGATTAGGGAAAGATTGCACAAAACTGCATTGAAATTTGCAAAGCTCAAACAAACCTCAGCAGGAGTGTAGACAAATCTTGATATCTATATATATAAAATATATCTATATAAATATATATCCCCTCCCTCTTAGTTGATTTCCAAGTTGGTAATGCAATTTTAGTTCCCTTTTGCACTCTGCATTTTGGGGCAACGAAGTTTTCACTCCCAACTTGCAGACCATTTTGATTGACTCTTTTCTTCTTTTCGATTGATTTTTACAAGTTTTCCTCATTGTTCGAAGAAGAACGAAGTGAAAAAGTGAAATAAAAAATAAAATTGAATTGAAAATAGAAAAATGAAGAAAAACAGTTCAATTTATAAACAAAAGGCACGTTTTCTATATCGAAAAAATTCCATAAATATTATGATCAACTAATTTCTTCCTCAAAATTTGGGAGTACGCAAAATTATGAGTAATAATAAAACTCAAGTGAATTAATGTTCTTCAGAACATAATGAAATATATAAGAAGGAAATTGAAACAGCTAAATTGTCGTCAATTAAATTTACGTATTTTAAGGCATTTCTAGGGGACTCCTGAGACTTGAATAAATTCTGATAAAGAAATATGTATGACTCAAGGGCCGGAAAACGTTGTTTTTCTTTATAAATAGTGAGAAAATATATATACAGTGCCACGCGTCCCAAAGGGATCCGCAAAACAATTCCCTGCATTTATTTCCGTCATGATTTGATAAGAAAATGTTCTCAAAGACCGATGTTTCTCCACAGAATTTATGCGATAAAACCATCTTACGGAATCCTATATATTAGTTTTGTTCCTTCGTAGAGGGCTCAGTTTTACTTCGTTCGGCAGTCGAATAAGTTCACATCCTTCAAAATGAAACTCCTGAAATTGGCTTTTGTACTTCTGATGGCAATTTTTGCAGTTAGTGCCTTTGACTGGTGATTATAGTGATTTTTTAGTAAAGTACTAGCAAAAGACTTATTTATTGGTGCTTTCACAGCTGCGAGAAAAGAGTGTGCCCTGTAACTAACTGCCCTGCGATAAGAAAGTGCCCCGTCCGACATCCGGAAGTATCCGTATACGGTATACCAAAATTCGGATAAATATCTTTGGAGACAAGGAAGACCTACATGATGACGTCTATGTTTACACTTAATGGAATAAATGTAATCTCAGTTTATAAACTAACCAAAACTAACTAAAACGTAAATTAAAATATTATTAATCCACATTGTTTTTGTGTCAACCAAAGCATCATGATTAATTGCAAAGTTTTTTAAATAAATTGCTTGCGAATAAACTCTGGGGAGAAAGTTTTATTTAGAGAATAAAAGTCCGAAAAATCAATCGTATCAAAAATGTAAAATCATTAATATAATACATTCATTTTGTCCTACATTAATCATCAATAATCCTATAATAATCAGCATAATCTTAACAAAAACTCATAAAAAATAAAAAAACTAAATAAAACCAAGTAATATTAATAATATACACATAAGAATACAAAAAATATATAAAGCTAATTGATATAATAAATAAAATGAAGGACTGTTTATTGAGGATATTGTGAATGCCATTTTCTGAAAATTCACCAGTGACCAAGATCTTTTTAAATATATACAAATATATTTGAAAATCGCCTTTCTAGTACAGGCTTGATTTGTTAATTTTAATATATAAATTATTATATATGCATAACAAATATTAACAAAGAAACACAAAAACCTCAAAAGCAAATCAAACTCATTCAAAATAATTAAAACAAATAAGCGACTTGTTCTTTTTGTTTTGATTAAACTGGTATCTCATTATCGTCTTTTTTTATCGATTTAAATTAAATTAAATAAAATGAAAACATCTAGGCATAAACAATTCTTTATAAAATAATTGTAAACAAAAAAATACAACTCTAATCTCTGCAGCATCTTTTAATTAATATAAACCCAACTTAAGTGTTATCAACTTTAATCATTATCATAATATTTAATCATATTTACATATTTCTTAGAGTCACCTACATATGCAAACAAATAATCTACAGCTAAATACAAACTCAATTCAAGCTAAAGAACCATCGTAAAAATGAAAACCTGTTCCTAAGCATTCAGCACGAGCTATGACGTATTTTTTGATATCCAAGCACAGGCGAGATATTGGATTTTACGATTGCCTGGAACGCTGCTTGTCAATCAAACGCGCTTAGCAAACGAGTTCTACATTTCTCCAGAAAAGAGACCCCCAGAGCCACAACCAGACGCATGCAGCCGAGTTCAAGTGCAATTAACTGCAGCTAATTGAACCTGAAATCGGAAAGACGGAGATAGAGACCGGTGCTGGAGGTGGTGGGATTTTCACAGAACAGCGTAGGGTAATACCACACGTAAAGATCAATAATGCGGTTTTGCCCCATCCAAAAGCTGATAACAACAGCGACTGATCGGAGCTATATAAGCAGCGGGATGAGTCTGGCAAAGGCATCAGTTCAGTTCTCGCTTCTGTTCAGCAAATACACAAAGATGAAATTCCTCTCGGTTGCCTTCCTCCTCGGCCTTCTGGCTCTGGCTAGCGGTAAATATATAAATGATAACCATGATCAATAATAAGTTAATAATAAATTTTATTTATCCAATCTAGCCACCCCCCTGAATCCTGGAAATGTCATCATCAATGGCGACTGCCGAGTGTGCAATGTCCATGGCGGCAAATAAGATGGAAACCTCTCAACTGGATGAACAATTATGGAATATTTGATGGAAATAACATACATAGGCTTGCGCCTTATCAATAATTAACTATTTGAAAATAAAATTCCCACACTAATCTATACGGCATATTTCGATTTAATCTCTGACCTAATTCCGATTGCAATCACCATTGAACATCTGTCGGTGGGGCATTAACATTTCATTTCATTAATGCCTGGCCATATTGTATTCCATATTCAAGGCCCAAACGGTTGACTGCAGTCCATTGATTTGTTGTAAAATTTCATTTATTTGCTGTGGCTGCCACCGCATTGTTGGGTGCTTTATTGTCTGGATTAAGGAACATAATGTACACTTAATATGCACATAACTGTTATGTTAATGCCAGCCACTGACGCCCCTCCTGTCGCTATGATTTTAATTTTCCCCTCGCCTTTCGCTTATAGCATTTTGCATTGATTTATTAGTGTTTTCCAAGAGCTGAATTTTTAAAATTCGTTTTTCGTTTATTTTCTCACTCTACCAATGTGTACACTTTGAAAATTGATAATAATTAATGCGATATTCTCATTTAAAACTCTGCGAATATGTTAATGACATGGTTTAATTTCGTTGCTGGCGAAAAATTGTAATTTGATTGTGTTCAGATAATTCGAGCATCGAAATAAGTCTTATTAAGGCTCGCATAAATCCCAATTTGTTTACTTTCGAGCTGGTTATGAAATATAATAAGTAGATTAAGTCGGTAAAATAATATTCTAGCGCATAAAGTCATTAAAAGGAGAAAATTTTATGAGAAATTATATTTGGACATTAAAATATAGAAAATAAAAAAAGTAAAAGACAATTGAGCCTTTTTTAAAGTTAAGTCTAACAGAAAATACATACATACATACTCCATTATTGGTTCATAATTAGTTGAGGCTTACCTGCAATGAAAAAAAGAAAAATATATATAAAAATTTTAGCCGCGCTCAGGTTTCTTTAAAATCTTTAAAATACAAATTTTTAATCCTTATTTAAAATCTATAAAATCATCTCCAATCATATTTATTTTCCTCTTAAAATAAATATTTTATTATAATTATTTCCTCACATGGATGTTCCCAAAAGACAGAATTATATTATGTATTTTTCAGCAAAAATATCACTAAAATATTCGTTGAAAAATAGCATTTCACCTATGTGGGATATCCGAAAATTTCCGTTTATTATTAGGAATAAATTTCAAAGGCCTTTGTGCACATGCCATTTAAATATTCGCCTCAATTGATTCAGGCTGCAATTGGAAATGTAGATTTATGTCCCAGCAGCGCGCCAATCATCAAAATGCACTTTCTGTCGTTTTTAGATTTTTTTTTAAGCCTCGTCTTTGGCATGCAAACTGACAAAAAAAAAAATCTCTTTTCATTTTTCCCCACAAACAGAGTCACAAAGGGAACGAAGCTGTGATGGGGCGGTGAATCTACGTCAGCCGACATGAGCTAGGGAGTGAAATAATTTCAGAAGCCCAAAGAAGCCCAATGCGCATAATTTAACTGAAGAGCCAACATACACGGCTATAAAAATTATTAAAAATAATAAAAAATGTATTACCATGTAAGAAATAATTTAGATAGTCCAAATTGTTAAAAGCATTTATATTTAAAGTCTGTTTTTTATTTTATATTTGGATACTATTTGTTATTTTTTTATTTATTATGAACTCAGTTAATTTTCTGTTAGGTATACAAATAATAAAGGAAGGAATTAATAAGAAAACAATTTTAAAGAATATATTTAAGGGATTTAGAATCCTGTTATAGTACTTAGTTTTTCTTTTGTATAAATAATAAATGTATATTTTTATTGTAAATAATATCATCCTTAAACATTTTTTCACCGTGCAATATAGGAGGAAATGCGGTTGTGCGGGAGTGTCGGAAGTGAGGGCGTTGACTGCATTTCATTTTGAGTTTTCGGCAGTCAGCAAAATGGCAGCATGCTGTGCGGCTGAAAGCCGCAAAAAGGCAGCGTCCCACAGTGGGATAAAAAGGGACATTGCCTGGCCATCTCAACTTCACTTCACGTGCTGTGGTGTGTGTGTTCTGGCTTTATCGCATAATCTCGGCCCCTGGGCCTTGGCATCATTTTTGGTGATTTTTCTTCTGTTTTCGTTTGCGGCTCGTCGCTTCTATGGACCCCCATCGATAATGATGTTAATGATGGGGTCGCTGCATACTTTTTGGCAGCCCTTTTGCAAACTGTAAACCCCATGCTCAAAGGGAGTCTTTATTCTTACTTGGGGATACCTTGGACTTTTACTTCAATGTTTCGCTAAATGTGTAGAGTGCACATGTCGAAAAAATAGACCCCCAGTGTATGCAATAAACAATTTATTGTAACAACTCGTTCAACGTTAAAGACACAACACTAAAAACGAAAGAGCAGTAAACCATAAGGTTAAAGCCCAGAGAAAACTCCTGACCAACCCTGCTTTTTCCACCCATTTTTCAACTGCTGTTTAGCATAAAATTTACTGCAGCAAGAAAAGCGTTTGACGTCGACCCGAGAGCCCGTAAATCCTACTAATCAAATTTATTACCCATATATAGAGGCGGACCGCCGCCGCCGCCGCCGCCAACCACAAGCTTTCTCTACCTCGGAAGGGAGTTCTCCGTCCGAACTCGTGTCTGGCCACTTCAAATGCCCCGGCAATATGCATATCAAATTTAATTAGAGCGACGGGGTAAACAGAGAACCAGCCACAGCAGGTCGAGGCTCTAAGGAAGTGAAGAACGATCAGGACTTCAAAGGCAAAGGCAGCTACTTGGGGAAATTTCATTGTTTTCAGTTGTGGTGTTTTCCTTATGTTATGTTGAAAATAAATCAATTATTGTAATAATTACAACAGGGTTTTTAAAAGGGGTTTTTACTCAAAGACCGCAAAGTACCAGTTACCCGAGAGAATCACAAGAGAAAGGGTTTTAAGTTTTCGTTTAGTCTCATAAAAGGTATTTATTAAAGTCATCTATCCATTTCTTAAACTTTTTATTTCAAAGCTGTTTATTTATGTTGTGTTTTAAATAAGCAAACAACTAATTTATTATTTAGAATTAATTCCACATATCTCCAAACATTAAGTACTATTTTTTTAGTATCCCCCAGCGAAGTACATTATTTTTACCCTCAACACTAAATTTTATACACAAGACTTTTATCACACAAAATCCCACCCAATAAATTTCATCCCAAAAAAGACCCAAAACGGCACTGGCGATTTTGGCTAATTTTGATTATTTTACTGCAGCTTGAAGAGTGAGGGAACTCACGTTAATTGCCTTACAGGCCCACAAAACGGCCACACACACACACACACACACACACACCAACAATTTGTTGTGTGCACTCAATTTAAATGGAGTTTCGGCCTGGGTTCCCAACCAGGTCCCAGTCTGGGGGATACTCTGATAGAATTTTTGCTCGTTTTATGCTCTTTCCGGAGTTGCCATGCCATGAATGTGACATTAATGAGCTCTTAGCCTATCCCACAGGCAAAAGGCGCCCGGCGTTCCTGGCGACGCTGCCTTTATGGCTATAATTTGTCCTTGGATTTGGTAGAGAGAAGGGGATCGGAAGAGAAGAACCAGGGCCTGAGTATGTTCATAATTAAATTGTTATTTGGCTCGAGAATATGGCCCCAAAACTGCCTGCTCATTTGAAGGTTATAAAAGGTCGGTCCAACACTCTCCTCACTTTCCCCAGTCTCGATATTCCCACTTATGTGGGTTCGAGTGGCTGCCCAAGAGAGATTAAAAAATTACTTTTATGCCTGAAATGAAATCCCCTTTTGTGGGTGTATATGTTCGTGGTCACGCAGCAGGCTCTCTGCTCCCATTCCGAGGGTCCTTTTCCAGCTTTCAGGTTCCTGATTCATTGTTAGCGTAAAAGTTTTTGATTTTCCCAGCAAAAGTTAAACATAACTCCCGGTCAGGTAAGTTAGCTCGTTCGCTCTATAAACTTAATGCTCATTTCATTAGAATCATTTTTAGTCCACGAGTTTTTTTTTTTTATTGAAATCTCTTACACAAAGAAGTGTGGATTTAATTTAATTGCTTATTGTTTTATCTCGCGGATAAAGTTTCCACCTCTTAGAAGTAAGCAACAAGGGTCAGGGATCCTAAATCGGATTAAGAACTTGATAAAATTACTGAAAAGTTCAAGCAGATACAATAAATCGCATTAATCAGGGAAACTAATTTAAAAGTACTGATAGGGATTTAGTTTTTTGTTTAATGTAGAAGATGGACTTGCCTTAAGTTTAACGGTTAATTTATGACATATTAGGTTTGGCAATATTTAAAAAATTAATCTCATAAAAAAAATACAAATTTAAGGTTGAATAAGGCATAATTATGAGGGTTATATTTAATATTCCAACGCATTTAAAAAATTATAAATGCTATAGGTGCTCTTCTTACTTAAACAAATGTATACAAATATCTAGATTTTCTGTTCTTTCAAATTTATAACATTAGTTCTTGAAAAATTCTTGAAATATCTTCATCTCTTATAAAGATAAATCTATTAAAAGTTCATAAAAGCTATAATCGCTCTCCTAACCCGTAAATACCCATATCTTTCTTGTGTGTTGTTTTAATAATCGAAATAATGTCCCCCACACAAATTTAAAAACATTAAAATAAATAATTCCCTGACGAGCAGAGTCAATAAAGTTCCCCCCTAAATCTCATTAAAGTCTTATCACACATACACCGTTTGATTTTCCCCCCAGGGCGTTCCAATTTGCAGCGCCACATTGAGATTTATGTGGCTTATGTGGAGTGCATCGCATAAATCTCGGTCTCCGGCCCTCTTCTCACTTACAAGCTCATTTGATGTCAACCTCAAAATCTCCGGGGATGGAGAGCGTGGGGAGGATGACGCTGAACACCTCAAATGTATCTATTATGAGGCGGTGCACCATTTACATGCCGCCAATTGGTGCTGCTTTTTCGGGCGCCATAATGAAGTTGCATTCGACATACGTCAGGGCGTTACGCAATCAACAAATATATATATATCTGCATTTATATATATTTGTATATATATATATGCACACACGACAAAAGCCCGGCACACGGCGATTTTATCTAAATCAATTCAATGAATGCAGGCAGGCAGGCAGGCAGGCAGCCAGATGCAGACAGGCAGAAGGAAGTAACATCCCGCATGGATGTGTTGCTGGATGATGCTGGCAAACACGGAGCTCTAAAAATATACACAGAACTTGAAACTGGGAGAGCTGGAGGCTGGGTGAGCTGGGAGAGCTGGAAGCTGGGAATTCGGAATACAAAATACGGATGGAGCCCTACGTATCCCCCTCTTTTGGCAAGGCAAACACAATAACAGAGTCAGACTGCGATAAGAGAAACAGAAACTCAAATTAAATTAAAATCTTTCAGTTTCAATTACGAGTTTTTGTGTGCGCCACTCTCCAATTCCAACATACAAAACACAAATTGCATTCAAAATGCATTAAAAGCAATTTGCACGAAAAATTTGCATAAAATCCAGGAGGGCGACACTCCGAAGCAGACAGCGCGACCAAGACCGACCGACCCTTGGTGGAATTGGTGGGAAAGGCAAAGGAACAAAATTATATAGCTATCAATTATAATGGCAATGACAAAACGCAAATGCAATGCAAGGTGAAGTTGAAGGAACTTTTCACAGTCGACAACCGAAAAAAAGGGGGATGAATGGATGCACCATCCAGGCAGGGTTGCACTGTAAATTGCAGTGCAAAAAAACAAGAGTAAACACCAAAAATGCAACAGGGAAGCTCCATGGAAGGAGGACAGCACTTCCATCTGGTTACAAATGGGGTAAAAGCATTGCATATGCATTTCTTAGAGATGGAAGAAGAACTGAAGAACTGTAATTTAGTTCATTAAGAACCACATTTCTTCTGGTTAATTTTTGGAGAAGTCTTTGTGGTCGATTAGATTATTTGGGAAATTTATTTGTGAGGAATATACTTTTAAAACTTCAAGTTAACATATTTTCCAACTAATTTTAAATTTAATAAATGAAAAGAAGACAAATTGCTGTAAAACTTGTAGACAAAATAAAACTATTATGGATTCTAAGCAGGAAACTTCAAGGAGTTGTATACCTAAAAAATCCTGCTCCTAATCTTGGGTTAACTTTGTATATTTTCTAATCAAAAATATCGCTTACAAAAATCTCCCTCACAAACCATCTCTAATTTCGTGTACCGAGCCTGACTATGCAAATTTGTTTTCGTTGACGCCGTTGGTGGTGCAGCAGCAGCAACAGCAACAGCAGCAGCACAACACGGACACGCTTCAAAGGTGCAACCGATTGCTGTTGTGGCACTCAAGGAGGACGCATGTGGCAGTGAGTCTACCTCCTCCAGCTCCATGCTACCATAAACCCTACGACTTCAAGCGGAATTGGGGGAAGATGAGAGGCTGCCTAGCAGACAGGCGGGGCAGGGGCAGATTGGCAGGCCAGACAGATTGCCGTTGCAGTTGCAGGCAGCCGGCGCCTGATGCCACCACCGCCTGCTGCCTGCTGCCTGCTGCCTGCTGCCTGCTGCCCCGCCCCACATTGACAGCGACATTGTCGAAGGTGTTGGAATATATCCCAGCTTTTGTCTCCCTCTCGACCCATCCTTTCATAGAACATTGAATTATTGCTTGCTGCATGCTACAAATCAGCTATAAAGTTGCTGCTCTGCTGTGCTGCTGCTATTGCTGCTGTGCCCTTGGTGGTGGGCCACCAAATGGTTGCAACTTGCACTGCTGCATGCAGCACACAAGCGGTATCTTGGTTGAATAAATATTGTTCTACTTGTTCAACAGAATTGCGATTGATCTTTAAATTAAATTTGCAATCTTGTTTATAAGCGGCAGCCTGAAGGCAGCTTGAGGGTAAATGGTGGGAAATGGTGTTTTGTAAATAAAATATGTATGGAATTAGAGTTTAAATTAAAATAGAAAGCTGCAGTATGAAAGAAAGGGTTCTGCATATATTTCATAAAAATTCCCTTTTGATAAATGATTCTAAATTATTTTTTCCAACATTTTTGGCATTTATAAATACTATTTTTTGCCCACTTTGGCATACATGTATTTCATAAGCATTAAACAAAATGCAAAACACATTTGGTAGAACCATTTTGGCCATTAATGGCTGACAATATAAATCATGAACAAAAACATTAGTAAATATACCATTAACTTAATGTTGAGTCTATTTTTTAATTGACCGAAATGGCTCTCCATCTGTACTGCAACTTAATATTGTCCTATCACTATTCAATGTTTATTTTCCTTTTTCTTTCAAGAGGAAAGAAATATATACTGCCTTCTGGAAAAAGTGCAGAAAAAGAAAGGAAACAACAAGGAGAAAGCTTTTCTCAGTTTTTTCTATTTTTTTTTTCTATTTTCTGCAAGTAGTTTCGCCATTGTGCAAACCTATTTCTTTTATCCCTCGCCATTTGCCGTTGCCGAGATTTGTTGAGAGCGAGCATAGTGTACACTCTGCTAATTGGAGCGGAAAATTAGCAAGTTTTATTGATTCGCTGCACAAGATTTATTGTTCCTGGCACTACTACAACTATGTACACTAAACTACACAGCACAATGAAGGGATCAAGCCGGCAGCCAGGCTGAGGAAAAAGTTTGATCAGCTTTAAAAAAGTTTTGTTAACTGGAAATGCAAAGTGCGCTTGGGGTAGAGCCGAAATCATCTATCCATCCGTTCATGCATAATTCAAATAGATAGATTTACATCAAATAAATGTTGTGGAATTTCAGCAATGCACACACACTGAGTTTTTTTTTTGTCAATTCATTCATTCTTTCATTATTTTAAAAGCGGATTACAAAACATCTCCGAAAGCCCCGCAGGGAAAGGCTGTCGCAACCGACAGAACACGAAAAATGCCTGCAGCAATATTAAATTTTTAAACAAAAAAAAAAACATAGTCCAAGGAGAAAAAAAGGAAGCCCCCCTTAGCTAAATCGGTCATGTTATATATATGTATATAGTATATATTCCTTTTTTCTCTGGCAACAAAAAATGCAACTCAGCAAAACAAAATACAACTTCGTTTCCTTTTTACTTTTATACCCATTACTTTTATAGCTTGCGGGTAAAATAATTTTGGTAAGTTTGAAAATAATAAAACAGGGTGTGAATATTATATAGAAAATGTTTTTTACTTTTTTATATAGTAATAGTAAAGGTAGTTTTATATGTTGGTAAAACTGATACAATACCAGAGATTTTATTACGATAACTCTGAGCGTCTTTATGTCTACAAATCACAATATTTCAACAGTTTTATTTTAAAGAGTATCAAATAGTCTAGACTGTCCATTTTTCTTCCTTTTTGTTGCTAAGTAATATGTATTTCATTTTGGCATTTGCCGCAAACACTCCAAATGCATTTGCCATTCCCTAGATTTCGCTCTTCCCTTATTTTGTGACTGTGTGTGAGTTTGTCTATCTTTTTATTGAAGCCCTGAATGCGGGGTGTTTTTGTTTTCCTTCATTTTTTTTTTTTTTTGGGCATGGGATATATTGGGTGTTCTGTTGCTTTTGTGGGGTAAACTCCTGCCGGAAGCGTGGATTTTTAATGCATGCACGCTGGCTGGCTCGCCGCCTCACTTGTGTGCGAAGTTTCCTTTTGGCGCTGATGCGAACGCAGACACATGTTTCTACGACTATTTCGCTTACTGTACTTCCGTTCTGCATTCAGCAACGCCCTGAGGACATGGCCTAGTGGGCGTGGCACTAAACGGGCGTGTTCTACATATGAAGGAGGCACCATGATGGTTTTTTACTTTTGATTCCCTTTTAAGTTAGTGCCTTTTTAAACTTTTGTTTATTTGATTATTTCTTGTGATAGTTAAAGTTCTTATTTTTGATTTGATTTTAGGTTTTCAAGTATTTATTTGAGATATAAATAATGGTTAGGTGTTTGCGGTTAAGTTTTTATTTTGTAATAAGGTATTATTAGCGCTTATTGACCAGGTTTTATAGAAATACCATTACTTAATTATGTAAATTTAGAGACCTTTTCTAGGATTTTGAACATAACAAAATTTGTTATATAAAAATAATATCCTTGCTGAGGATATTAAAATTTTTTCAGAAGTTTTGAACGTAAAATTGACTCTCTGCTGGTATAAAAATTATATAAAAATAAAATATTATCTCTCGGCAGACAGAAATTTCTAAGGACTAAGTGAAAAATCAAAAATCAGAATCTTTTTACTTCGTTTCGCATTTGACAGTTTTACGGTCTGCTCTCTCTCTCTCTTCAAGGCTAAGGAAAATCTGCCAGGACAAAAGAGTTGTGTGAGTTTTGGGAAGAAAACTTAATCCTGGCGCCGACGGAATGCCGTGACAAATAGTTCTCCCTGTCAGTCTACAACTACACATATACACATGTATATATTACTGGCTATAGAGTGGCTCAAGCTCAAGGGATATAGCCCAAGCTGGATCACGTAGCGAGGCGCGATTTTGTCGCTCGCAACTGCAGCTTACTTTCGACACGTTCACACTCACATTCACATTCACACTCACATCCACGTTCACGTTCACGTCGAATGCATTTGCAGCTATTCCCCCCAAGGATGCGCCCAGACAGACATTTACATTTGGTTGTGGCTCGCCTCGTTTAGAAAAGAGCTCAAAGATACAAATGTATCTCTCTCTCCGCTGGCTGCCTGCTGTCTGTTGCGTGTGTGGCATGCACGCCCCTGAAAACACTTTGCAGGCGGCGCCACCGCCACAGCCCCCCACACACACACACACACACACACACACACACACACTCGCCTTGGGATGGATGCAAGTTGTGTTTACACTCAAATATTTCTCGTTTTATAGCAATGCGGTTGCCGGTTTCCCCCTGAAAACCCAGCACCCTCGTCAAGATTGCCACGACGGAGCTCGTCGTTAAAGTTTTTAGGGCAGTGTAATTAGTAGTTTTTTTTTTTTTTGGTATTTCCATCTCTCTATTCCTCTTTCCCCCTCTCTGCAGTGTTTGAATAGTTTTGAAAATCCTTTGCGGCTAACACTAATTTGATGGTTTGGCATGTTTAATTTTTTGGTCTTTGTTTTCACGTTAATTTTTCGGAGCGTCGGTCAGGAGGTGAAATCAGCATAATGTGAAAATAATTGTTGTGGAAAAACATGTTGATGGTCAAAGTGAGAGGAAGGGGAAAGTTAAAGCAGACACTGATTGAAATAATTTGAAATTTAAACGAATCACTTCAGTTAAATTGTTTGTAATAAATGGCAGGTCAAACGTTATCGAAATGATTATTTTTGGGCAGACAAAATGCAATAAGCTTTAAGTGTCGATAAAGAGCACTAACATAAATTGAATTGATTGTAATTATTCAGACAGGACACGTGTTTCAGCTTACTTGAAAATATTATATATTAATCTAATCATATTAACTTGCATTTATATTTGAATACATTTGAAAGATAAAGATCAGATTTTCTTAGATTTCTCAGGAAAGCATGGGCTTCATTTAGCATTTTCTAATTTTAAGAAACAATAAAAAGCCATAATACAAAATAAATTGATTATAATTGTTCATATATTTAGAAAATATTAAAATAAAATCTTTATCTTCTATAAATAAATAATTTAAAGATATGCTCTAGTTTTCTTAAGTTTCCACCAAAAGCATGACTTTTATTTTGTATTTTCCAGCTTCTGAGTAACCAATCAGCTATCCAATAGAGTGCCATCGACTTTTAGCTTTTCATTTTCAACTTCAAGCTAGATGGTGGTTACTCTTCGGATACAATTGAACTCAATTACTTAAGGAAACTGTGTCGAGTTCTGCACACAAAAAGCAAGCAGAGACAATGGGTAAAAAGACAAATATAGAAATAATTTTCCTTCTTCTTCTCAATTGGAATTTGTTCGATGCACCAAAAGGGAGAGGGGAGTACATACATATGTCTCTTGTAATCGTCACATGTTTGTACGCTGAACTGCAACTGTTGCATCCTCCGTATAGCAAAGCAGATAGATAGATAGAGATACATTTGTATTCGTATCTTTTGCACAAAAGTCAACGCCAGTTGCTGCTAACAAATGCGCTTAAGCAAACTGTCAATTTCATCTGAACTTTTTGCTTCATTCCACTTGACTGTCTGACTTTCTGCGCACATCCCGTGTATCCGTGAGATACTCTCCCGCTCCCCATTTTCAACTCGATGTAATAAATATATGTGTGTGTGTAATATAAAACTTTGATGGTAATTATTTTCCAGCACAACACCCGCATGGCGCATTCCCACATGGACGGGGGGGGGATAGGGTCATAAATTCAAGTTGCCTGTAGGGGGAGAGCAGTTGGGTGTGAAAAATGAAAAGCATCTATAATCTAATTTTATCATTATCACAGATGTCTGCGCTAAGTGACGTCACAAGCTGCATGTGCAAGAAATGTCGCAGTTGAGTGGAGACGCCGTTGAAATGAAATCGTAAAAATGATTAAAGAAAGTTTGTGGAAAAACAGAAATCGAATTTTTGATACCCAACAAAGAGTTTTAAATTTTTTTATTTTTTCGGTTGTTTATTGAACATTTCTTATGGAATGAGCCACTTTTTCCTTATAGATAATTAAATAAAGGGAAGCTTTTTTCTAATTCTAAAGAAAATGATCGATTATTTGTTCCTATAGAATATATCGATAAGTTATCGTTCGTTCTGTGATCTTTAAATGTACCAGAAACCGTTGTTTTCGAAAAATTTTAAATGTTCTACCTTTAAATTAGATAAATTATTATAAAATAGATGATTATTGAGAGTAATAAGGACACAACAGGATTTAAATCGAAATACAATAATATTTACCAGTAATGGCTTAATCAGTATTTTTAACAATTAATGATTGGACTTCCCAAGTTGCTTTAAAATTCTAATCAATCCTTTAATATGCATTTAAATATTTTAAAATATTTTTTCTGACTTCACCTACCATTGATCATACCCTTCTAACACACAACTACAGGATATTAAAGTGGAGAACTGTCAGCGAAATGGGAAAAGTGTATTATTGTGTAAGAAAAATCGCCAGGCACTTGACTTTGCCGGCGGCAGCAACGGCAAAACTGCAGCTATTTCATGCTACTTTTGTGTGTGACTTTTGTTTTTGTCAGCCACAGGAGGAGCAGCACCAGCACCAGGAATACTGGGGGCAAAAAATGAAAAGGGGATGGTGACCACCATTACCCCTTCAGCATCCTGCTTAGCGTTGTCCTTGCGCTTATTGTGCAGCTCGGCTTTCCTGTGTCTGAAGTTAAGTGCAACTCTAACATTGTGCAGCCGGCAGATAGCACGACATTCCATTGTTGTGTGCTGACTGCTGCTCCCTGAAAGGACTCTTAATTCAGCCCCCACTCAGCCCCCGGAGCCAATTTGGAGCGGTGTATCCACCATCCTGATATATATGTATATAGATATATATATATGGGGGCAACTACTCTATTACGCAGAGTTCTTGTTGTTGTTGCTCCCATTGTTGCTTCTGCATTCAACGCAAATGGCGACAACATTCGGGCACTTTGCACACTCACACTCATCTACACACACACAAAAAATACGAGAAAAATGAATGCCAGGGGAGCAACAAGGTTAAGCTTTTCACACTGCCATGAAAAATCCCTTGAAAACTTTAATTTCCTAAGCTGTGGAAATAAAACGCCAACCAAAAGTCAAAAGGTTAACATGGCTAATAGAAAAAACTTTTATATGAAAAGGGAAATGGTTATTTTTTGGACAGTTATTAAGTTACCTCTATTTGAACTTTTTTAACAGTTTTGTAAATGGAAACATACCTGAAAAGATACAAAAGATACAAATTTATTAGTACAACATAGGAAAAGTGTCTTAAATTATATTAAATTAGTTAAAGCAGCTCTAAAAAACCTAATTAAACCATGCTGTTACCCTTAACATGTGTTAAACTCTTGCTTATCAAATCCCAACCATCCACTTCAGTAAGTTTTCTCTCACTTCCACTTAAAAACCCATCTTAAAACTCACCTTAAGATAACTATTGATTTCGTGCCGCCAAGAAAAACAGTTCATTAGAAAAAGAGGCAACCCTTTTGGAAGCAACCAACACAACCACTCCAATCCCAGAACAATTAAAAACGATCTCCCCCCCCCCCCATCTCCCACGCATCCAATTAAGGATGCACAAGGAACTCGTAAACTGAACCATTTACCGGGACTCTCAGACAGGTCAGGTACTCACAGATGTCAGCAGTAATTACGGGTATACACACACACACCTTTTCTTAACGGGTTCAGCGGGAAAGAGGTAAGAAATCAATGGATAAACACCGAGAAGACGGCTCGAGTCAAGTCAATGAACCGCCGAGCTGGGGGAATGACATGCAACATGAGCAATTGTGACCTCGACCCTTCGAAGTTCGAATGGGACACGCCCACATAGCCGCACAATTCATGCATCATTAAGCCAGAAATTAAAAGAACAGCAAAAGAACACACAAACAAATGCCGAACAGTTAAACAATAATAGCAATAATAATAATAATAACAATAAGAACAATAGCAGCCGCAGCCAACAGATGCTGTAATTAATTCTATGAAATTTACGAGTGGTCAATGTGCGGGGCGATAAACTCCAGACGATGACCAGATGACCCAATGGCCAGCAGGAAAGTGCTCAGCATTTAGCTGTAGTCTCATGACTAAGCAGGTTTATCGATTAGCATAGACATTTTAACAGATAAATGGCCAATAAATATAACCACATTTCTATATTTCTCGAGTCGGAGAAACCTGTAAAGTTTAATGGTTTTGGCGGTTTACTGTTTTAATGATAAATAAGGACATTATTGGTTGATGCATTGTCTTTTGAGTTCTGGAGAATTAATAATCAAATATTTGGGCTTTTATTTTAACAATTTAATTAGGAGATATACAATTTAAAGCTTTTTCTATTTTACAAGCTGCTAAAATATACTCAGGATAAATAAACAAACTGAAATCCAAGAAATAATATCTAACAACTTATCTAAGAACTTAATTTAATAAGTTTTCCATATTTTAACTCTAAACTAACTAAAAATTACTTAAAAGCTCTCAATTCATAAAAAATGTATAATAAAAGAAATTCTAATACCTAATTTAATAACTAATTTCTAAAGGCATAAATCCTAACACCTCTTCATATCCATTTTATTTAATCAAATGAATTTATTTCAACCAAAAGTTAATACCTTGTTGAAAATTGTGTAAATCAAGCATAGAAATTGATATGTTAATCTTGTGATTTATTGGATACAATTCAAATGCAGATTTGCGTACAAATATCCTTGTGGCAATAAATATATGCGAGTTTGCCGCTGTCAGAGGCAATTGTGGAAAGTATGGAGGCGAATTTTTATGCCGCCTGGACGGCAGAACGACTCAATGAACGATTTATGGTTGCGCTTTGTCTTGGCTCAAACACACACGTTCATCTGTTAGATGTTTACATGGCTAATTATGATTTATTTGAGCAATCATTTTTCTCAACTGCGTTGGGCAAGTGTGCCAGCAAATACTCTTATATAGAAGCCGGCAGCCACAGCTTTACGCTCTCTGCTTCCAGTTCCCAGCTCCTAGTTCCCTGCTCTCAGCTCCCTGCTCCCTGCTCTCTCATCTCCCTGCTCCTTTGGCTTTTCCTATTTTCTTGCTTGCTTTGGGGTGGCGTTGGTCCTTGGCCCACGAAGGACACAGTCGCACTTTGCAGGCGTCGTCCCTTCGGCGTCTTTGTTTATCTAAGTTAATTACAGCAAAACATTTTTAGGGTCGCCCGCCCATTCGTCCGCCCAGTTTCGTGGGAGGTTTGGGTATTCACGCATGTTTGGGTGCGGACAGTTCCGCTGATTAATTGCCGCTAAGCATACAAGCCGCCATTATTCAGCCGCCATCACATAAAGGCCTAAATATACATGGCCATAAGCACGGCTCTAGGAGGGTAGTTACTCTCTATATACAATATATATACATATATGTATGTACATACGTTGGGTCCAAATTAGTGGCGAAACTTAAGGAAGGGTTTATAAATAAGAAAATAATAAAAGAGAAAGCCCACAACTGATTTAATCCATATGGTATAGGGTGTCAGGTGGTATTAATATGTTTATTAATTTATTAAGTATAATGAAATTAAGTTGATCAGATTTAATGAACAATAATTGCTGTTATTGATCTTTTTCTTTATACTGTCACAGAAATTTTGCCATTAATAATAATAATCAATCAAACCTCAGACTTACATTGGCCACATGGCACCTTTTGAACTTTGAACTTTAACATGCCACAAAAAAAAACCGAAAAAAAAAGAATTACGAAAATCTAGACAGCTGCCTTCTTTGCTATGTATTTCAAAACATATAACTGCTGTCTACAACGAACTCGGACAAATGTCAAGCAAACAAATCAATTGCTAAACTACCGCCCCAAGCAAGCACAGTTTTCTTAGAGAACGAATTTATTTATTTATTAGTACAACTTTTTGTGAGTGTCTAATTTAATCAAGTGGTAAATTATATGAATAGGGTGGGTTTTAGATTGAATCAAACATAGAAACTGATACACAGCAAAAAAGAAGTCAGAGTTTAGTGATATTAAACAAGGTTACTGGAATGTTTTGTTCGAATGTAATTAAAATAATTATTAAAACAAGAAGATGGTTTTACAATTTAAAAATATTATTACTTAAAGTTTGAATTAATAACAATAATCTAAGCTATTCAAAACTGATATTTTTCTAATCTGGAATGTATGAATACTCCGATCAAGCAAATATATTAGAGCTGCTCAAGCAGAGCACTCGACAACCCTGACTATTTCGGCACTTCACACGAAGCTAGCCGAAGCTCTCACGTTCGTTATCTAAACAATTCAGATTTCTATATATTCTTGATAGTAAGACTAGACCCGCTCTAACCTCTTACCCTCTTCTAATCAAAAACTAAAAAAGAATTGAAATGCAAATGCGAGTGAATATAATTTCCGACAACGCACCGATGAGAATTGATTGCCGGGTGACGTGGCCAAGTGGCCCCCGACATCCCTGCTGCATCCTGGCGCGCGACTGGACGTCGCCCATTCATTGTTTGCTAGTTTGCTAGTTCGGTTAGCCTCTGTCCAAGCTCTTGCCGGCAAGGAAGTCGGCTGCTTGCTCAATGAATAAAGAAACAAACAAACAAGAATTTCGTACGCTTGACTGAATGTCTGCATGAGCGAAATGAATGAATGAATGAATGAACGAATGAACGGGCAAGCGGACAAGCGGACAAGCGGGTGAACGGGTGGGTGAGTGGTGCAAATGGCTGAATGAATTGTCGGTGGGTTGTATAAATCAACTTGGCGTTTATCTCAAAGCAAATAAGTCAACAGTGTAGACGGATAGCAAAATGCAATGTGAATGTGAATGAGAATGTGAATGCAGGGAGACGAGGGGGACGAGGGGAGACGGTGGGCGAAGCTGTGAGTTTGTTTGCCTTCGAGGGGTCAGGGAAAACTTTCCCCTGGCTATATACGCGTGTGTGTGTGTGTGAGTGTGCGAATGTGTGATGACATGGACGATTTAGTTGCGCATCCGTTGGCAGCTTCAAGTGACCCCATCAACCTCAAGCCCCTTATCCTGCGATGCGAAATGAAGATTTTGCACTCGACAGATTCAACTTGGAAATAGAAAACTTTGAAATTGCAAAACGAAACTCAGTGAATCCCAGAGCCAAGTCCTGAATTTTTAATTTTACTGAAAGTCCCATTCAATTCATAAATTTTAAAGATAAAATATATGCATATGTATAGGGATAAATGAATATAAATAATAATATCTCTACCTGAGAATTATTTCCTATAAATTAAATATAATACTAACTATTCCACATTTCAAAACATAAATCTTCAAGATACATAGAGAATTTTTTAACTAATATTTGATTACAAGCTTATTTTATAGACAAAACCTTTCAAATTGCAAGACTCTACCCCACTTCTTCTCCTTTTGATAAAACTAAAATATATTTAATAAATAAAATTAAACTAAACTAGGCCAAGTGCCCCCCAAAGATTCTCTCCCACAATTATTCACAGGCAATTAAACCCTTTGTTCCCAAGACATTTCTGCACAATTATTCCTACATTCTGACAACCCGAAATGGTAATGTGATGACTCAGTTGCGTCCAAGACAGGAGTGCTGCCTTGTCAGCTGTTCAAGTTATCTTCCCAGGATAAACATGAAATTGGCCAGCAGAGCACACCACAAAAGTTCTACATACACACAAAAGGACTCGCACAATGAGCATCACATTGTGAGGGATATTTGAGCCTCCGGGCTTTGAGGTATTCTAGAGTACAATGGTAATTCATCAATTAGGCTCTGCCTTTATA
This sequence comes from Drosophila truncata, assembly GCA_008042515.1. NCBI lineage: Eukaryota > Metazoa > Arthropoda > Insecta > Diptera > Drosophilidae > Drosophila > Drosophila truncata. The sequence goes on along the minus strand of VNJQ01001737.1, from coordinate 100,906 downwards.
GAATTACCAATTACCATTCCTCATATGCGACACAGCCCACAAAATGCAAATGTGCACGATGTGCACCCCCAAAAAGTTAGTGGTTTGGGCCCACAGCTCTCTCGCTCTATATCGTTCTAAGCTTTTACCTCCAATTCATTCGCTCTTCCATTCATTTGATACATGCGATGTCCTCGTTGTGCAGCTTTTGGCCAATTCGGCAGCCAACTAATCGATGGCGAAACATTTGCCCAGACACAAAGCGAGCCTAATGCAAAGCTCCAAACTTCAAACTCTAAACTCCAGGATCCATCCATATGCACAGTTCGTGCAGTGTCGTTTGCCATCTCATAAAAGATGCACATTGTATCTCGTAGTATGCAGAGTATCTACGGCATCTAGCCTCCTCCTGCAGCTTAACTCTGCGGACGGACGGTCGTTGTGTGTCGCTCCTAATGTGCATTTGCCTCCTGCATTTGCATTAAAAGCGCTCCCAAAACCAAACTGTCTAAAGGACGGAGTTACGAATAGATGGACACAGTGGAGGTCCTATGAAGGGCTTACAAATCACACAAAACAGTGGTCGATGGAGCAAGTGGACATTAGAAAGGAGAGATATTTATAATACTTAAATGATTATTTTTATTTTCATAATAAAGCAAACTAATGTAATTTAAAATTTTAGATATGAAATATCATTTATTTCACAAATATGAAGGGGTTTCCTTATAGATTTATTTATTCTTAATACTTAAAAAGCATAATATAAATCCCTTTTTAATAAATTTCAAAATTTCTTGATCTCCCGAACTACTGTCCAGGCAAAGTAGCTGGCAATGCATCACGCACATGCAGAGGAGAGATCTGAAGCAGGAGGAAGCTGGCGGAGAGGACGCCGCCGGTCTGGGCCACATTGCTTATTTAATGAGATTAACGTCTAAAGACAAATGTCATGTGCATGTTAACAGTGCTGCCGTGGCCGTGCTCGGGCCTGGGCCACTGAAAAAATATCTTTTGGATACAGATACGGCCCCGAATGCGTTTGCGGATTGTGGTCCAGCAGTTGGCAGATGCTTCTGCTTCCGCTCCCGCCGTCGATTGTCTGTGTGTCTCTATGAGTGTGTATTTGCCATAAAAGGCAGAAGGCGGCACATTAAAAATTCTAAAATGTTTTTGCCAGCCTACCGCACCATAAGCTGCAGGCACACACAGGGCGACTGACGATGGAGACATAAGCTAGGCAGGATGTGGAGGAGTTTTTAAAGTAGAGTCTTTAATATCCTGGAAATTCTAGAGATGTTTGTTATAAATATAATATAGATATCAATAAGCCACTATAAAGAGAGCAAAGATCTATAGAAGGTGTAATTTGATGTCATGTATTTCCTGGTAATAGAATCAAAGGCACGAAAACTATTTTTAATTCCCTTTTAAAGATATTTTTAAAATTTTTTTCTTATTTTCTAAATTCCTTTTTTAATATTATAAAATAAGAATATACCAATATTTTTTAGTCATAAAGACATCTTTGACCTTATTTACGAGGTATTCGAATTTTGCGCAAACGTTGACTCGTGCCTTTTTCGGACTTCATCTCTTTTTCCCCAACAACAAACCAATCTTACACTGTGGACTAAATATTCTAATACCGAAAGGTATCCTTATATAATCGGATATAATCACAGAGGATTAGAAAAATTAAAAAGAATATTCTTAGACAAATTGTATCCAAAAAGAAAAGGAAATTACTACCCACTGTTGATCCCAAGGTTCCAAGGTTTTATTATTAAAATAATTTTTAAAAATCTATTCAAATATATTTTAAATATATATTTTCTCTAAAATGTGTCTTAATTTAGCTCTTAGTTTGATTTCTAATCTTAATCCTTAATATGTACTTATTTCATTACATTTCCTACACACTTTCAGTCCACTGTGCAACACTGGGTCCCAGTTTGAACTTCAAAGTAGCCGAATGCCATTATGCTCACTGCAAAGAGCGGGCGAACGAACATTCACTGCAGATGCCATGCCTGCAAATCGGTAAAAACCAGGAGGAGGACCACAAAGGACCCGCTGGAAATGATGACAGCTCAAGCAGCAGCCAAAGCAGCAGCAGCGACAGCCTTGACCAAGGTGAAAAGTGAAATGCTGTCAGCAGTTTCTGCCTCGCTGTCCGTCTATTAAATTTATATGTGGGGATATTCAGCCAACTATAAAGAGCTAACGAGCTGTAAACTATGAAAAGGCAAACTCTTTGTCGCTTCAGATAATTGCAGCTTTTATTCAGTGTTTTTTGCCTCTCATGAATTGAGCCATAAATGTAAAGTGCGATTTAAGGATCACTTCGAATAAATTGCAAATGAATTTGAGCAAAAAATAAAAAATTGTAATAACTCAAAGGTGATATCTTAATAAAGATAATTGCTTATACATATATACTCTATACTTTGAAGATATTTTACCCTTTTTCAGTGCTAGTTCTTTCAGGGAATTTGAGAAAAGCTTTTCATTAAAAGACATAATACTGCAAATTAACGTAATGACAGGAAAATACCCACATGCGCACACACCCACTTGCTATTCAAGTGACTTAAATGTTAAGCAGCTTAGGTCGCAACTGGAAAATGACTTTTAAATCTAATCCCCTTTGAAATGCTGAGGGTCAGATACAAGATACAAAGATACATACTTGCAAAGGCTCCCGGCTCAAAGCATGATGTTGCCTTAGGAAATCATCAGTCAATGAAGGACACAAAAACAAACGTAGATACATTGAATAGAATAGATACAGATACAGCCAGAGCAGTGGATTCCTGGCTGATTTGCGATTGTCACAACGACATGCGTCTCAATAATTCATCATGAAGGCCGAAAGGCGCGACATGGAAAGATTTCCAACGTAGACACCCAGGGCTCAACTTCGATCCCGACATGGCGGCAAATTGCGTTGACGCGGTTGCACGTTGTCACCGCAGAAAAATCGAGCAAAAAACACCATGAACCTCAGACCCAAACCCAGGCCAAACCAAGACCCAACCTCAATCCCCCCCAACGCAACTCCATGGTGACAATGATGTATAAATGGCGATAAATCTCGCCAAAAGAAACGGAAAAGAGCCGTAAGGAAAAAAAAACTCTGCAACGGATTTGCGACAAGACTAAGGAACAGAAGACAGAGCTTGGATTACACTGAAGAAGATATTTATATTAATAATTTGAGATATGGAAATTATTTATGGGATAAATATTAATAGGAAAATATCTAAAGATTTGTTTTTCGAAAGAAATAATATTACTTTAGGTCTTCAAGTGGGGCAGCTTTTTTTTATGCAATATCTCCCACTTCATTTCATATTTATTATCTTTATTCTTAAGTAATATTTCACTATATATTTTCCTAGTGCAGCAACGGAAGCTACTGCCTTGGTAGACATTTGTTTCGGCCTGCGAACTGCTGGGATTTGTTCGGGTTTTCCACTAGCGGTAGGCCGCCCTGCCTGATGACAACAAAGTGTACAGCATCCTGGCCTGCGTAGGATGTCAACTCCTGCCGCTGATGATGATGATGGGTGTGGAACGGAATGGGAATGGTTAATATTCCTTCTTCCTTCGACGTCATCGCAACGAGGGTTGCTTGCACAATTTGCTTTGTAGCCATATGAGACCCGTGTAATGGGTTATAATGGGAACGTTAAGGGTTGACCGCCCTATTTTAATAACGTCTTTGAGAATGATGGATGATGTGCAGTACAAAACAGATGTTTCAATTATGAACAGATTTCTTAAGAGGCTATTTTTTTAAGCGGGGGAGTGGATTATCCTTATAAATGACGTCATGGGAAATACACATTTTTATATAAAAACATTATCGATGTCTTTATTGTAAAATATATATTTTCTCCAAATCTAAAACTTGTTTGGAATAACAACTATCAGTTCTTCATAGGATAATAATTCCACAAGTACCCTTTATTTCTAGGAAAGCAGGAAGGCACTCGCACTACTCCTTAAAAAAACTACTCCTACTCCTAAATATTAACACATCAATTGATTATTGCCAATCGGAAGTCCCGTACGCAATTGGCTTTCAAAAGCCAGGACTGTTGGCCAACAAAGTTTATGCTCAAAGTGGTAACAATATTCAATGCAAAAGGTGCAGGCCTGGAGTTGAGGGAACTGACGTGGGCGCCACTGGCTTGGCTCATTAGCGGTGCCTGTCGCAAGTCGCAAGGGAAAAGCTAGGGAAAAGCAGGGGCAGAGGCGAAACCCTCTTTCGAGAGTTGACACAAACGACGACAGCCTCGCTCTCGCTCTCTTGTTGGGTAAACGTTTACTTCTTGCACGAAAATAAAATATATATAAAAACTTTTTTGCCTCTGCTACTGACAGCCCAAACAACAACAAATACAACGGAAACAACAACAACAACAGCAGCAGAGTCTCAACTTGAAGAAGTTTATGTCCAAGACAAAAGTCTGATTTATGTTTTATGGCGAATAATTCAGGAGGAAAAAAGAAAAAACAAAAAATAAAAATAGGAGGAAGCTTTTCCAGTAAAGTGTTTATTATTTTAGTTGCTTGGAGGCACAAACTGAGGCGGCCCAAATTGGTAATTAGGATCTTGGCAATATAACTTTGGGGCGAAGAAAACTTTTTGCGGCGCAGAAAAACAAACGAGTTCTAGGTATTTATAGGCGCCGTTAATGTTTTATACGAGGGAAACTTGTGTTGGTCCAGTCTTTGGGCTTAAACTATGAGCAAATAAAATATAAATAATCCATGGATTTTCTATATGTAAATTATTGTTCTATAAGATATAGTTTTAGTTAATTCACTTCAAAGTTTCTTTATAAATATTTGAAATATGAATTGTGCATTGAACTGTTCTAAAAATTGTACTTTCTTATATTTATAGTTTTAAGTAGCTTCTATTTATTTTTATTTACTTTATAATTCCAATTGTATCTTAATTATTTAGCACATTACCCATAAATATCACTGACACATGCAAAAATCTTTTACTTGCCGGTGTTGCCAACTGTTGAGCAACTCATTTTCCTGTTAATTAAATTAATTAGAGTAAATCGGGTGCGGAGATAGCAAGGCATATAAAAACATACACGTATATAAAAAAAGATGGGAGTCGAGCTAAACTTTTTTAATTGCATTCAATGTAGCTGCCAACTGCGGCAACAAGGATAAAACGACTCGGCCGGGCTGGCAGGACGAAGCGAAGGATTAAACCGAGGCAGAAGACGACGACGACGGCGCACTCTGATGATGACGTTGGCAAGTTGGCTGAATGACGCAGAGCTGCTGCCGGTTGGTAGTTGGGCGAATTCCTTGCCGTCATTTAATGACATTTTCATCAAGACCCCCACAGACCCCGCCCCCCCTCATTATCATTATAATTGTCATGCTGATTTCTGTGCTCGCTTCCCCTTCTCGGCACGGCGGTGCCACAACATTTTCTGCATTTGTTTGGGGCAAAAGTTTTGGCAAAAGTTCTTTCGTATTGTGATTTGTGTGCAATAATGGGCGAGCTTGTTGTCGGAATTCATCAGCCTACACCTCCATCCATTCCTTTAATCCTTGACTCGGCGCGACTACATTTTTTTAATGAGCGCAGAGAACGATGAAGAGTGTCCCGACAAGGACGCTGAGGAATGTCGAAAGTTCAGGGAGGGAAATAATGTAGGGAATGTCACTAGTGGCATTAGTGTGCAGAAAAAGGTCTTTGAAGACAATACAATTTAATTAATCATAATTATATTGAAAGCAAGGAAAAAACTGGGAAAGTTAAAAGAAGTTAATAAAGTAAAAAAAAAAAAGAATCAATTGCCGAAACCCGGGATTGAACCGGGGACCTTTAGATCTTCAGTCTAACGCTCTCCCAACTGAGCTATTTCGGCACTTGATGAACCAGCGACAAAAGCTCAACACACATTGCTAAGCTATCTGAGTAGAAAATCAAGGGGAGCCAGAGATAACCTCAGAGATACTATATATAAAATAAGTATATATAAAGCGCAAGCTCTATTAAAGAGGAGAGAGAGAAAGCAAAGACGAGATAAGCCAACGTAGAAACCTGAGAAAAATGTAAATGCATTTTTTTAATATACTTTTTGCTCAGTCTTTCTTTTTTAAGCTGGAGGCTTTTTATAAAAAACAAACTCAATTCAATATCTAAATAAATAAATTTAAACTAAACTTTTCGCTTTACCAATTAATTCTTTTATGATTTCACCGTCATCTTTGAAGTGTCACTAAGCTAAGTTTCAGTAATATCCCCACAGGTATCACTTTAATGTTCTCGCACTTCTCTCTAAAATGAAGAATTATTAAAGTTTTAATCAATTTATCTATATTAACTTTTTCACAAACTTTTCTAGTGCAAGGCAACTATTTTTCTCCACCCCAACCTCAATTGTGTGTGTGTGTGTGTGTGTGTGAGGAAACTCTTTAACTTTTTCATTAGAGTGCAAAGCGGAGAAAAGCGAGATTCCCTTCAATTTTTAGTCGTTACGCCATTTCAATTACTGGCCAAGTGCCAGGAACCAAGGGACAGAGACAATGTCCATGGCAGGACCACGACGATCAGTGGCAAATTTATAGGGACAAAAAGCTAGGACCGTCAGAACAAAGGGAATAAGTAAAATGTGTAAAAATGGTGGGGAGAATGGCGACGACAACGACAACGACGACACTGCCATCGAGCTCATTTGTCCACAGGCTCAGTGGGGCTAAATGGGTGGCGGGATGAAGGAGAAGGGTTTGAGTTGGGTGGAAATACTGCTGCACTTGTCGTATTACTAATTTCCCTGGTGACCAGGACCAAGCCATTGAACCCCTCATATAAGTGCACTGGAATAAACAAAGTCAACGGTTTCTTTTTACCAGATCTTCACTAAGCAGTATTTTCTATTTATTGTAAATATTTAGATATTCAGAAAACCAAAAAATATGTATAATTTATACTGTTTATTATCAATTCGAATTTTTTATAAACTTTGTCTTTTCGAAATCCATTTAACTAAAAATCTATTCACAAGTCTTATAATTTTTGTCTCAAAATACATATATCTTTTTAGAGTTTTTCTTTTAACAGTTTTAGTAACAACTCATTTAATACATTTTCTTTCTGTGCATCTATAAGTTAAAACCATTAAACGTTCAATCGTTCTGCTGCAACTTTGCTGCATCAACAGAATTGCATTGGCAACTTTTTGATTAACGCCATTATGAGGTGATTGTTCAGTTGAGGCTCTGGCACGTTACGACTCGGCCTGAAAACGGGAAAGGATAACGCAGGTTAAGAGCGTTAAGGCTCGATTCATTCCAGCTGCATCCTGCGTTGGTCCTGGGGCCACGTTTGCCAGTGCCACCAAATTGCACTCATGTGTGTAATTTATTTTCTCGGCATGAAAAACTTCCTAACCGGAAAATGAGGCACTCAATTAAGAAAACGTTTAATCCATGAAATGTTCCAATTGCACAGACACACACAGAGACAGGCAGTAGTGTGCAGCAAAGGGAGGCTGGACACGGACGCGGACATGGACTCGTCGAGGGGCGGTGGAAGATGGAACGAGACATGGCCCAGTGGGGGCTGTAAAATTGCTGTCTATATAATTGATTGGGTGTGCCTTTCGGATTTACTGTGCAGCTTCCATTTCTCTTTTTCCCTTTTTTGTTTTTTTTTTGTTTTTCTTTTTTGTTTAAAGCACAAACCAGTGATTTGTAATTCCCATTTCAAATTACATGGCCCAACTGTGCTGGATTTAAGGGAAACTTTAGGCTTTTTAGGCATTTAGTTGAAGATATAAAATAAAGTATACTAAGCGCTTAAAGCGCTATATTTTTTGTATCTTAATAGCTAAAATTATATATATTTTTAAAGTACTTGAAGATTTGTTTAAAAGCTTAAAGATTCTAGTGATCAAAAGATCAAATGAAATAATTTTGAACGAGTGTCAGATATATCTGGTTTCAAGTATTTCCATGACTTTTATGTTCCTTTAAACCATGATGTAATCTCTTTGATGTAACCCCCCATAATCCCCCTTATCATCGCTTAAACTATTCATCTCACATACATTTCAGAAATCCAAATACAGACACGAGACAAGCAACGACAGCAGAGACAGCGATTATCAATTCACAATTTATTTAACAGATATATAAATGGAATCAAAGTAATATGTAAATATGGACAAGTGGAGAGGAAACAAAGACCGAAGGCGATGACTGTGAGAATGAATGGAGAGGGCCCCCCGTCGCAGTTGGGGTTGTATTTTGTAGCTGTCGCATTTCCGCCCTTTTTTTGTGGACTGCCAAAAATGCACATGGCAAGGAAGTGCCAAAGGGGGAGAGTCAAATTGGGGGCGAGAGTCAAGGGGGTAAAATTGTGGAAAACTTGGGAGGGAGGAAGGCAAAGCAGTGTAGTGCATACATATGCGCGTTTTGTGGCACATAAGACGTGTGGAAATTATGCGAGGCGCGTGTCAAGTGGCGCAAAACTGCAAGAAAACTTTTTGCCAAGTCGGTGGTTGCCTGCCTTCCGCCCACCGCTCCTCTTCTCTTCTTCTGCTTTTCAGTTGCTTAGTTTTCCTCTCGGAGGGAGGGTAGTGTCGATGTGTACGTCTGCAATTACATTGTGAATTAAATTGTAATGAGGCGCATGCGGCGAAAAATATGAAAATGAGACCGAAATGAATTCTCCGACTTTGCGCAGAAATGGCAATTAACAGTTATGTTTGCTGTTCCAACACGTTGCAGACAGTTTTAATGACGAACAAGCAGAGAGGGAGTCCAAGACGAATATGAAGACGAGAACGTCGCCGACAGAACTATTTTTGGGCGTCGCGACTTCGAATTATGGAGGCCAAGGCATGGGAGCTTGAAAACAGGAAGTAACTGTTCGAGGAAAGAGTTCACTTTAGAGAAAATTTAATATAAATTTGTCAGCAACTTCAGGAAAAGATAAATATACTGAACAGTGTATAATAATTTATGTGAAGTTCCTGTAGAGATTTACCGATTTATTTCTTAAGACAGAGAACTATATAAACTTTAAGATATTTTTTAATATAATCTCTATAACCTTTTGAATTCTTTCTTAGATATCAAACTACTTTTAATTATCCACTGTGCACTAACAAGTGCTAATGTAGTCTTAGGAATACACTCCCCTTACGCCCAATTGGTCATCAACGGAAGTTCGAGTCATTTAAATCCAATAATTGCTACTTTGATCTCGATTACTCGATTACCATTTAATGCTCAATTTAAAGGAAATTATCAATTATCTAATAGAAAAATGTAACGAGTGTAATTGCATTTAATTAGAATTGGTATTTAAAGTGTCTTTAAACATTCAAGAAGTACCACTTCCAAAGCAATTTATATTATTTTTACCCCAGTACTTTTCCTGCCCTCCAGATTGGATTGGTAATCCCAATTTCATTGCACGTACCAAGAAATAAGCATAAGATACATTTTACAAAAGTGTCCACAAAAATTTGTGCCGAGAAAAAACGTGAGTTTCCAGCAGCCTGTGTGTCGTCTCTGAGGGAGGGAAAATGCAGCGCGAAAATGCCGCAAAACGATCAGCATTAGCTGCTGCCCCTTTTGCCACCCACTTGATGGACGTAATTTCGCTGCTAGAAGGGGGAAAAGAAAGGGTATGAAGGCAAATGGAGAGAAGAAGAGCGCATTTAAATGACCGTTTTGTCGCAGCTCCTAATGACAACCACTTGCGGCTGTCAAATGCAACCCTGGCCACGCAGGGTTGTAATATTTTATGGTCGAAAGGACCCCGAGAGGAGAAGACTGCGTATAAGAGAGAGTTTGGGTGCTTTTTTATAGCCGGTGCTCGAGGGAAGTACGGAAAGGATATTGCATTTTCTGTATGTAACAGAAAGAAAAGAGTATTTTCGACCTTGTATACTTTTTATGTAATATTTTTTTTATGTATATATTACTTATAATATAAATATTTTGAAACATTAATTTAATCTTTAATCAATATTAGTTTTCATTTAACTAAAGCTCTTTTTTAAATATATAACAGGCATATTCTTAGTTTATGGCGTATCCCCAGCACTTTCATTTAGAAAAGCAGCATTTATTCATCAAGGACTATGTGCACCAAGTATACCTTAGTCGTGGCCCTCGACTATACCATTCTTTCTGGCTCTCCTTTTGCTTCCTGACCAACAATGGCATATGAAACCCTCACACACACACACACACACATCCAACAACACCCTTTGCTCATTTGGTCTGCACCTCCTTGGGCGCATTCATAATTTCCCCATTAACCTTATTTTCCTGTTATGCACGAGTGCCCCAAACAGCGAGAAGATGGCGAGAAGAGAAAAATTGTCACCCAGCGACGACCACCCTTTTTTTCAAATGACGGTTCGCCTTACCTTCTTGTCACACCTCTCCCCGTTCCCCCAATGGATTTTAAATGAACTTTAACACGTGCAATGTCCCCTGACAGTGGAGTGGAAGCAGAAGTGGTGGGGCCTGGAGCTAAGTAATTGGTTTAGCAGTGCGCAGAGGGTTAACAGGTTCGTTTCACAGATTATCCCTGAGTTGATTTTGCAGTTAAACTAATAATAACAAAAAAAAATCCATTTCAGTTGGCAACAGCAGTTGGCAAAGAGAAATGAGTTTTCCTAATGAGATATTGAGCATGATGAAATAGTAAATTGAAAAGGAAAATGTGTAGAAAAATATCTCTACAAGGGTTGGACAGTTGAGAGATGAGAATTCTGTTTTAACATTTAAAAAATAAAGTTATAAATATGCAGTTCTAAAAGTTATGAATATTTCTCGTACTTAGAGTTCTCTACCTTAACAAGAAATTAAATTTTATATTTATTTCTTACAAGTTCCTATATTTTTACTATAAAAATAATAGTTCCAACATATTAAAACTCATAGGAATATAACCTTGAGGTTGAACTACTTCCTGACACAAGGTAACATGTTTCTCCCTTTTCCTTGGTGTCTCTTCCTTTCAAAAGTCCCCTCTTTGGAGTCTTGGAAGAATACTAAATTTCTGAGGAAAACCTCTTTTTTCTTCCTGCTCCTTTTTGTTCCCATTTAGTGTGTGCCAAATGCTCATTTAATAACGTAATTTCTGAAGCGTGCAAAATATATTTTTAGAATTTAGTTCTTCTTCGCCAAACTCCAGTGTCTCGACTCGACTTTTCTCCATCTGCTGCCGGCAACTTTTTCTGCTTCATCTTGCACAAACAAAAAGCCTGGCATGGCAGGAGATACATATGTATCCAACATATATACCACTCACTACTCTATGTACCAGGGTACACCATATAAATAGACAACTATATGTGCATGCTTATATCCGTTGCCAACCTACGTGAGCACGATGAAGAAGTCGCCCAACTTTTTGGGCCAAAAAAAAAAAGATAATAAAAAAAAAAGGAATGGAAAAGAAACGAAATTTGCATATGCAACGTAACTCCTGACGGCGATCATCATGGTAACTATGATGATGATGATGATGATGATGATGGTGATGACGACGATGTCGCACATCGAGGACACACACAGGACACCAGAAATAGCTGCTGGCAACAGCAGCAGGCAGCAGGCAGGAGGCATCCCTCTCACCACTCATTCCAGCACTGAAAGCTTCGCCACTTTTATGCAAATAATGTCTTCCAGGAATTTTTGTTATTTATAGTTAAGATAGCAAAACGTGTGGATGTCTGGATATATCTCAGAAAGTGTGTGCATTAGTAGCTATAGTATGTCTCCTTCCTCCACAGTGTCCAGGTTATTGCTTCATTTCTCCGGCAAACTTCTTCCACCTGCCAAAAGTGGATACTTTCGAAAGATGGCAAAAAGGTTTGCTGATGAGTGGGGCGGCACTGCGACCAGGAGGTGAGTTTTCAAATGTCAAACTTTAACAGAATAACCCCAACTATCTGGGTGGCCTTCCATTGGCAGTATGTCTGGCAGTCAAATTACATTTTGGAGCTCATAAAAATGTTGTCATTAAAGTTTTTGGCAGTTGACTTCGATGCCTTTGACTTCCTTTCTGCATCTGCGAACTTGAGTTTCACTCTTTTTCTGTTTCCCTTCATTGGTCATAATTTAAATTGACATTTTGCTGTAGTCTTAATTTCGTTACAATGAATGTCGCACACAGTCACACTGCCAATTCCCTTGACTCCTTTCTGTGACAGTCATGGGCCACATGTCGAAGAAATTCGATTATAGGTAAGCGAGTATTGCAATAAATATGAAAATTGTATTTCTTGAATATGTAAAAAGCAATCTGCAGGATATGATAAGGGAAATATAACAATATGACAAAATATGCATTTCGATAAAGCAGAGAAATTATTATAAATATCGAAAGTATATCGATAAACAAATATATTTGGAATTTTTCTGAAAGCACTGAAAATTTTATTTTTGATGTCGTTGGATCCAGGGTTTCGATTACCCAATAAACTCGATAAAAACTTTTCAAAAATATTTTTACATTTAATTATAGTTTTTTTCTTAAATAATTTTGAATTTATTTATATTAACATAACACTCACCTAATTCAACGTAGAGTTTTGGTCGAATATTCTCCTGCCAGGCACTTTGATTACCAATCACGAAGACTGTCAGTAGTAGGAAGACTTGCATCCAACCGTATCCATAAAATTTGCTTAAATTATGTTTCAGAATTGTTGTTTTTACTGTTGATGTTGCCGCTGCACTTTTTAAATGCATTTTGTGGTTTTTGTTATTATTGTTCCAGAAGCTTTTGTTATTGTGGCTTGTTGTGTTGTTGATGCCGTTGCTGTTGTTGTTGTTGTTGTGAGTAATTTGGTTTGCTGAGTTGTGGAAATCGAACATTTCTATTTTGCATAAATTTACTTAAATTGTTGCTTGTTAAATTTTATTACTCTGTTGATTTACTATGTGTGTGCTTTTCTTCTTATTTATATTGTATTTAAATGGTTTTGATTTTATTTATTTGGTTTTTGGTTTCGGTTGTATTTTGTGTGTGTTTTAGAGACTATTTGTAATTTATTTACTGCATTTAAATTTACTGTACGGAAATCTTTTAATGGACTTTAAATATTGATTTACTTTTTTGTTTAACAACTTTTATTGTTTTTTTGTTTGTTATAACAAAGTCTGATTTGCTTTTTATTATGTTAAACGTTTTTATTTATGGAGAAACGATGTTTGTTTAGGGGTAAAAGTTCAATCATGGCTGCAAAGAGAAAGAAGATTATTAATTAGTTATTAAATTGTGAAGGGGTTTATTTTTGCTTATTACAAAAATAAAAGGAAACTTTAGAACGCTTCTATATTTTATTATAAATCCCCTTATTAAATTAAAATAACTGGAATAGGTATTATGTAGGCTGTATGCTTACAACCCAACCTTCAGCCGCCTTTAAAAGATCTAAATGAACATTTTCTTTAATAAAATTTTACAGAAAAAATAAAAATAAATGTATATTAAAGATTTAATCAAAGTTACTTTGGTTTATTTTTGGAATACACTTTATTTGCATTTTTTCAATTTAGTCAGCATAAATTATTTGCTCGATTTAATGTAGGTCTCCCCTTTTTCTTGTTGTTCACCTCTCGGTCTTAAATCGGCTTATTGTGCAATCGTGTGTGTGCACACACACAATAAACACACTCGCACACAGGACCACGCCCTCCTATTAGTATTTTCTTCTTTCTTATTTTCCATGCAGATAAGTTGAGCGACCTTCGCCCACAAATGGAAATGGAAGGCGCAAGAATGGGCAAAATTACACATACAAAAAAAATGAATGAATCGGGGGCAAAAGCAAGATGAAAACAAATTGAAAAGGAGGAAAGAATTCATAAAAAAGAAGAGAACTGGAACACTCTTTTTTAAATACTTAATTTATACAATTTAATTAATTTTAAGAAATATTTAGAGTGGATTGTAAAACTCATTCTTCAGGCTTTAAAATTTTATAGAACATTTTATAGCCCCCATTTTCTATTGGTTTAAAATTACCAACTAAAATATATAAATACAAATAATTATAAAAAAAAACCTCAAATAAATAAATAAACCAAATAATAAATACAACCACAGTTTTTAGATATTTTCACGAATTAGATTCCGCATAAACCCGGTAAAAGAGTCGGCAAAAGGTGCCAAGTAGCGTGCACAGTTAATGAGTTTTTCAAAATACCCCGCCACCACTAGCACGAGCTCGCCCCCTCTGGCTTACCCTGTATAGAGAAATTAAAATGTGGCACGAAAATGTACAAATCTAGCACACGAAGGGGTTGACAGGGTGTGGCAAACAGGGTGGTCGAAACGGGGTTATTCGGTGTCATAAATCTGCCACAGGTGAACTTTGAGACGCAAGCTTTCCGGTTGGGGGTGGCTGGCTGTGGGTGCAGTTTGCAATTTGTTTTTCCAAGTCATGTGCATCTGTGTCGGCTTCGTTCTAATTATGACGTCAACAAAGCGACTAGGTGCCAAGGAAAAGTTATAAAAAAAAATTTGAAATTAAATTAAATCTTGAATTAAGGCAATTTGAAGCTTTTCTATTTCAGAAGAGTTATTCGGCACATCTTTTGTTAGTTATTTCTATTAGAGAATAATAATAAACCCTAATATAATTAAATTTAAATATATATAAACTTTAAATCAAAAGTAATATCTCATTTTCAGGAAATATTCAAAAGTGAAATATATCCATACAGAATACTCTCTCAGTTTCTATAGCAAGAATGACCCAAAACGGATAAAAGGTGTAACGGGGAGGGGCAGGTGTGTATGGGTCGAGTATCCACTTCGTATGGTCCTTGTGATGTTTTTGCTGCTGCACTTAACCAATTGTTAGTTTAGATACAGACAGATACAGACAGACAGCCACACTTGCTGGCATAGATGTGAATATATTTTTGAGGGGATTTCAAGTGCCAGTGTGTTAGTTGAGTGCCAAAAAGTGTTTACGCAAAATTTAACTAAAAAGCCTGTCACGAAAACGTCATTCAATAACAAGGTACTTATCGAGAGCTATCGATGGTGATTTGAAATTAAAGCAAAAAGGGTATACGCCGAAAATAATGATTGCAAATTAATAATATCAATAGCTACTTCTAAACTCTGTTTATTTAAATTATACCATTTTAAAATATATAAATGAATACTCAAATATTATGTCAAGTCACACAAAGAACTTCGGGTATAATCGGAAAAAATTACCAACAAAAACTTCCTTTAATAAGAAAATATTTTCAATTTTGTAGATCAAGTAGGCCATGGCCTTAAATTCACATTATAAAACAAATCAAGTAGGCTGTGGGTTTCATTTTAGCTTTACCCATCCACCTAGCCTGTAGACATTTCTCATTATAGTTTCGGAGCTCATTGTGAATACACGCTCTGCTTTATTTTAATTTAGTTTTTTGTTCTTTGTTTTTATTTTAGTTATATCAACCTAACCTTATATATTTTGGTTTTTTTTTATACTAACTCGTCTTCATTGTCTTGCTTTTTGTTAATTGTCTTCCTAGACTTTATTTTTATTATTTGTTTTACTTATTTTTATTTTCAGTTTTTTTTTTTCAGAAATAACCTATACTATTTTTTTATTTTTAAACTTAAATCTTTTTAATTGCCCCTCTTGTATATACCCAACAATTTACGCTAATGTCTACCGATTGTTTTTGATTCATCTGAAATAATTTTCTTGTGTAAACAAAACTAATTGTGTACTTCAACCACACTTTCACAATCACAATGTTTCGTAATAATTTAGAGCTAAACATTCGGAAGCTATCTACTATTTTAGCCCTTAACCCGCTTACAAAGTGCAAACATAAAACATTTTTGGGGAAGCCATCAAAAGGAGAGACGTTTCCAGGCATTTAAAATTATTTTTCATTCCGGCGCACAGAGACAGGCACACAAAGGAGGGGCAACGAGAAATAAGGCTGCAGCCTCGCCCCGCCTCTGGAATTGCATTACACTGCACAGCACAGAACAGACCCCGAAAATGCCATTTTCCGTTTTGGGAAAGGACTTGGGGACCTGGGGTCTGTAAATGGCTACCAAAAATTAAATGCCCCGAATCCCAGCAGACAGCACGAATATGTCAAGTGTGTGTGTGTGTGCTTAAACAACGAATGCAAACAACAAAAACAGTGTCGGCGAGTGGAGGAGAGGCTGGCTACGTCCAGATCCTGCATCTGAGCCTGATGCATTGCCCATATTACTCAAAAATAATGCCACTTCAAAAAAAAGAAAAAAATAACAAAAAAAACAAAGCTAAGTAAAGGCCATCACATACATTGTTCAGAAACAACAGGCAATTCCCTATATGGATTATAATTTCTTTTATTTTATTTTTATTTTATAAAAGGAAGAACCTTTACAACGTCTTTATTAAAACCCTGAAGTTTTAGTATTTTAGTATTTTTATTAAAGGGAATTCTATGTCATTTCCAGTTATATTTAAATTTCTATCTCTTGGTACTATTATTTATTTATCATTAAAAAGATGGAAGAAATTTTTTTGTTTTCATAATCAAAGGTGATGTTTTTTATATTTATTTTACAGTTATTTATTTATTCATTTTTATTTTGCACTGTTATTTATAAAATTATCCGTCATTTTTGGAGGCATTGTGTCAATCTCGTATTGCTATTTTATTAATTTTTATCCATTAAAAATACTTTAACCTCTGGTTTATCTATAAAAAGAAAGCTACCAATTACAAGTAGGAAAACCCCCCGCACAACGACCACTCACTTAACACTCGTCGGGGGCAATGCAATTTGTTTTTTGTGTGGCCGCCATTTTGTTGCAGTCCTCGCAAAATGGCCGACGCCATTGCAAACACAACGATGAGTGCAAAAAATCAACTCTTAATATACAAATAAATGCCGCAATTCATGTTTTGTTTTCCATTTCGGTTTCGTTTTTTAGTTGCTTTGTTTTTGCTTTTTATAAATCGTTTTTCATATCGTTTATCTGAAACTGGAAAATATTTATGTTGCAAATCTTTTGCGGCTCGACGAGTTTTTCTTCATGTTTCAGCCTGGGACCTGGGTGTTATGGTCCTTTTTCCTTGTTTGGTTTCTTTTGGGTTTTTGGTTCGTGACTTGTTGTATGCCTCTGTCTGCATATCCTGCAGCGATTTGTTGTGCTTTCCCCTTTTTTCGGCCTGCAATGGCTCCAAGGCTCCTTTATATATCCTTGTAAAAATGGGATTTGGTCTTGTTGTCGCGCAAAAGTTCTCATTTATTAGCTTTCTTATGTGTGTGTGTTGTCTCGTGTCTCTGTTTTAAAATATTTTACAATTTTTTACCCAGCTTTCGAGTGCGAGTGTGTGTAAGTGCTTGTTTGTGTCCTGGCAGCAAGACAAACAGATTTATTCGTTTAGAAAACTTTGTATCCTTATCTTGACCCATGTGTCTTTGTTTGTGTTTCCTTGTTTTATGTTCATTTTCTGTGGGCGGCAGGCTCTGGGTACTAGAGTAAATAATCATAATGGAATTTTTAAGGCTTATGTCAAATAGACATTTTTCGTGTCGACTGCATGGTACATAAGTGAGAAGTATTTATCTCTGTTTCTGTTTTGGTTTTGCTGCGTAAAGCTTAACCATGAATTATGTCATTTTTTTATCGGGTTTCTTGCTCTCCATTTTTTTTTTCTTTTGTGTTACGCCAAATAATTGAAATTTATGACACTCAAATATTTAAAATGCATTTGGAAATGTTGCGTGAAAAATGATGATTATGCCAACCATTTTTAAAAAGTTTACACCAATTCTCAGGGACGAATTAATAGGAGACTCATTTGTCTTTATGATTTGTGAGTACATTATCATTAATTTGTAGCTGAAAGTGTTGCGTTATGCCTTAAAAAATTCTAAACAACATAAAAATCAAGAAAGAACGTTATGCATTTTAAGTAATAAAGATTTTAAGACAGATTTTTTAAAACGAGATATAAAGATAATGATTTGCTTCCATTTCTGGTACAACGTCTAAAGATGTAGTTTGAATAAATTAAACGACAAACAAAAATTCAATTAAATTACAACCCAAGAACCAATATAAACCCAAACATAAGTTATAACCATTTATTGTTTTTGTCTTCAAAATCCAAGGGCCTTAAGAAATTATTTACTTTTACTTCCCCTGCCAAAAGTCATGTCTAATTAGCATTATCTTATCCTCAGGCCATCTCATCTGCTAATATATATTTGCTCTGCAGAATGCAAAGCTCATTTCGAGCTGGTAGTTTATCGTCCTACTGGAAAAAGCTCCAGTTCAGAGTGCTTTGAGAGGATTTATGCTTATTTCTTATGCGATGTCACGTTCTGGGAATTTTTTCGCCTCGACTTGCAGCAAAGACAGCAGCAACATTTTTGGGCTGCTGGCACTGTGGTTGTGCTGTGACTTATTTTTTAGTAAATACTAGTTAGTTAGTTGGCACTGAGGCGAAGGATGAGGCTGAGGCCGTTGCCTCTGTTTTCCCTCGTAATTATTATTCCGATTCCGGGCTTTTCTTCCTGGCAGCTGGTGCTTCCTTCTTTTTTTCTTTTTTTTTTGTAAAAGAAAAACGGGGAATAGGGGCGCCCAAAAAGCTTTTCTTTACTTTTGCCGCATTCTGTTTGGCCTGGATTAGCATAATGCTATTTATTGTTGTACTTTTCTTGTTGCCAGCTCTCATTGTTGGCTCTCCCAGCGCTCAGTTAATGTTGCCCGAGCCACTTGAATTTCATTCTATTGTGGTGGCTCAAGTTTTCGCAACTTTTCGTCCTTTCCATCTGTCCATTTTTGGGCAATACTTTGTGCAGCAGCATCAGCATCAGCATCAGCAGCAACAGCAGCAGCAGCACTTTCTTGTACTATGAATTTCCCGCTCATACTTCTGGGTTTGTTTGTTTTTTCGCTTGTTATGGATAAGTTTGGATGCTGGCTGCTGATTCGTACAGTCGATTCATTATTAATTTTTCCTCTGCAGCTCACACTTTTCAAACATGCAAATTGATGCTCTCACAGTCAACAATTTTTTGAGGCAAACACAAAAAAAAAGCTAAAGAAAACTTCACGCCACCGAAGGAGTGCTTCGAATTTTATTCAAAGCTGGCAGCATGGAAACCAATTTGAAAATTTTAGGATAAACCGAAACGTGGATAAGCAAAAGTTATTCAGTTTGAGTGGCCAAGAGGTGCTTCACTTTATAAGCATTATTTATTGTGTTTGAATACCAAAACTTCTAATAAACTGGAAGCCAGGAAAATGCAGATTTAATAAAATCAAGAATACTAGAAAAGGCATTGGTTTTTTTTATATTGAGAAAAAGAAGAAAGAAACTCTAGAGAGATGAGCATAAAGTGATCCCTTTGAAGCCAACAACTTTAGCCAAAAATAAAATTAATATTTTTTACATTGCGGAAAAAGTGTTGTAAGTTTTTGAAGTTAATCATTATCGAATGTCCAGGAAGTACATTCCTATATATTCTTTAGGGCATTGGTCTTATCATAATATTGACTTTAGAAATTCTCCTTTTGGATAATCAATTCACATTTCCATTTCCCTTTCCGTTTTTCGAGCATGCCTGTGTAAGAAATTGTTGTACAAATATTTTCTCATAAATATTTTCCACGTCACGTCTGCGCACTGTCACATTCCCCCCGAACCACACGCATTTCCCCTCGTTCCATGTTGACAAGCATTTAGTACGTGTTAGAGCCCGGCCAAAGGGCTTAACGCATTCCCCCGACCAACACCGAAAACCCAGTCAAAAATGTGGCACTTTGATTCCATGATTTATGGGCTTCAAGTAGAGGGAAACACACAACCAGCTCTCCAGCTCACTCGGCTCTCGGCTCTCGGCTCTCAGCTCTTTTGCATTTGATAATCCCCTGAAATTTTTGCGTATGGCCAGTGACGGACAATTTGACTTGGGCTTTTTCGGCAGCTTGTTTATTTTCCGCTTAAATTTGGTCATAAACAATGAAGCTGAGAATTGTAATCCCCCAAAGTCATAAGGGGGGTGGATATATATCAAAGGATTTAAGAGGTTTTATCAGCAGATATTTTGAAAAGAGTTTTTAAGTTCAAGCTTATATCAAAACAATTATTTCCTAAAAGGAAATTAAATTCATATTCAAATATCTGCTTAAGATCATCAACAGTTTCACAATAAACAAGGAATTCAATGCTTGAATTTGTAAAAAGAAAGAAAACTATTATGAACCTCATAAAATATTCTTTACAAAAAACACATAAAAATATCCACCCACGCAGGTCTTTCCGAAAACGAAACGTGACTGATAAATGATGCTGACTGCCGGGTCCCTTATCCGTTGACATTTACAAAGCGCTGAAAAGTTAACCATTAACAAAAACCCGAATAACACAATCAATCAGAACCGTTTATATGGTTAGGTCTCCTACGACCTTATATCAAGTGGAGCGCCAGTCATAAAATATTAATGAAGTTCCCCAAACTAAACTCAATTTTTTTGTGACGAGATTTTAAAGCAGATTTGAACTTATATCATTTTTATGTTTGTCACAAATTAGTGAGATACTTAACCTGGTAAGAAGGAAAGAGGAGAACATTAGGGAGACGTACTTGAAAATTCAAGAAGCGTACTAAATGTATTTACGATCTGCTCAATCAATTGTGAGCAGGGAAAATCACATTGAGGAAACATTTTGTGGGCAGCCAATGGGGGTCATCAATTAAGGGCAATAAAAATCCATAACTTTAAGAGCACCAAGATGCAGGAAAGGAAAAGGAAATGAAAACGAAAAAGTCATACAAATTAAATAATAAAACAAGCCGCATTCAGAGGAGTAACCAGAAAGTAAACAATTTTTATAACGACATGGACAGGGGCGTAACTAGGTGAGGGTGAGTTAGGTAAACAGAGTGTGTCACATCATAAATGTCACGGACACATTTTGTTACTCTCCTTTCTTTCTTTTTTTTTTTACTTTTTTTACTTTAGTGCTGCAGCCATAAATTTTTATTTCGCTCTTCAAGAGTTCAAACAGCAACAAACAAATAATAAAACCAGGCAGGAGCAAAAAATGTTGAGCAGGGTCAATGGAATCAGAAAAGAGGTCGGGGATATATATTTTATTTCCTTATTTATTCCGCCGGTAAGGTGGCACGAAACTGTCCATTCGCCTTGTGGCGCCCCATCCCGAGAGAAAAACTCATAAATCACTTAATCACATAATTAGAATGTAGGGAGTGAAAAAAAAAATTGATTTACGAGATTTTGAATGCGAATTATTGTGCGAGTCGTCGTCGCGTGCTGGGGATTATTTACTAACTTTCAACCCCAAAAACTCCACCATGAGATTGCATAATAGTTGTTGTGTTGTTTCGTTCATTATATGGAATGCAAATTGGCAACTCATGCCGGGGGTTGCCGCCACAAAACAGAGACCCGCCCCAGCAACTGTGGGGGAAAAATGCAAATTGATGGATGGTGGATGCAACGCTGAATGCGGAATCCACATTTTCCCAAGGGATGGAACCACAGGAGATGGAGCCAAGGAGGTAAAGGGGTGTGATTGTTGAAGTACGAATCAAATTTCAAGGTGATTTGAAAAACGTTTGCAGAGGTATTACTATGCAAAAATATTTAGTTATGGAAAAAATCAATTAAAGAAAGGAAAAAATATATTTCTATTATTAAATGATTCTTTTTAAATATTTACTGAAAAAAAACCCACACAAAAAACATTTATATTCGTATTTCTACCTTTAAAATTCCCAGTAAAACATTTGCTAATCTTTGGGCAACTTTATGCATATTTATAAATAGAAGTTAATAAAGTTCTAATTTTTTGTAAAATTTGTTTAAGAAAATCTAAATTTTAAGTTAAATTTTCCCCACAGTTCCTCTTGACTTCAATTAAAGAAACAAAAAACTTAAAAAAAATACTATCACCACCAAGAAAACTCATTATATTTTCACAAGATCCACTGACCTCGATAAGACTAGTAAAAATAAATAAAAAGGGACATACTTTCCCAACCAATCGAAACGACATCACTCAAAAGGATGGTGATAACGCCGCAGATGATGGCACGTGCTCATATTATGGCAAATATCCTGGCCTGGCCTGCCTGCCTGGCAGATCCTGTCGCAATCGAAAAACTCGCCGACGAGAAGCAACATCAACATGAATTTCCACAACTTTTTTCGGGGGGAGGGGGCTGTCAAAAGTCAAAGTAAGCCGACAGACGGCAAAATAGAAGGCGAGTGCGAGTGGGAAATAAATAAGACCCAAAAGGTTTGAGGTACGTGACACCGCCGATTGCCTCCACAGCTCACCACTTGGCCAGCCAGCCATCCTGGCCACCCTTGCTCGGTTGTATCCTGCATCCCTTTAATCTCGTTTGACTCGAGGGCTTTGCAAACAGTTGACATCGATAGAAGTTTTCCTTTTTCATTTTACGCTCTAAAGATCATTTCCAGGGGTTGCTTGGTTCGGTTGCTGCTTGTCATAATCGTTTACGGCAACCGGTTGTCCCAGTCCGGTTGGTCATTCACTCATTGGGAATGTTCATTTGCACCCCAACCTTAGGCCTTTTATTAACACCAGTATTTTATTTTGAATATTAAAACAGTCCTTTCTAACGAAGCCAGTAATTTATGGACCTTTATTTGCTTGCCTAATGTGAAAAATAAGTTGAAACATTGGATTTTATATAAAATAATATGGAACTAACTCCCAACTTTTCTTTATATTAATAATTAGCAAAGAAATAATAAAGAAATAATTCCTATCTTTACTTGATATATAAGTAATAGCTTTATAACATTTTAAGGCCTGCTAAAAAGAGTAGAAGTACTTATTAAAGCTTGCTTTTATAGAAAATCACCACGAATAGTAAGAAAATCCCTTACCACTAGTTCATCGTCCTTTCCTAGACCGTTATCCTGTTGTGTTGTTAATTCCTTTTTGGACTGTTCATTTCCAAGGCGTTCCTGGCACGCACACACGCATGCCTCGCCCACTCTTTTGCATTTTCTTTCCTTCTCTCTCTCTCTCTCTCTCTCTCTATTCTATTTTCTTTTCCCCTCTATGCTATCCCCCTTCTGTTAACACTGTGTTTTTTTATTGCACCATAAATTTAATATTTTTATGTAATGTTTGTATAACGGTACACGCTTTTACTACCCTCCTTGTGGCATGGCCAAGTCCTTGCACCCTCGCCATTCCCCTATTTTGGGTCCAAACACACACACACACACACAAAAAAGGAAAAATTCACAACATGCAAGAAGCGCGCGCCCTTGGCTTTTCCTTTCCCTCTCTCCCCTATGCCACCCCCTACGCAAACAGCCAGGCCACCCGCCTTGGAAAAATGTTTGCTCCTTGAAAGTGTCGCCAGCGCGTGCCATGGGAATTTTTTTATTTTTCGCTTTTGTTTTTGCAAAAATCTGACTGCGAAATAAGTGGGAGGTTGGGTGTTGGGATTCGGGGAAATTTTCTGTTGTCATTTCTTGAATGTTTGAGTTTTGTTTGCACCTCCACACAAGTCCTTGTCCTTGTTCCTATCCCTGTCTTTGGGGCCCAATCAAAAAATCTTGACTTTCGTCAAGACAGCCAACAAAAATTGGAATCTTTCAAAATCGTCGTGTGTCATTCGTAGAAAATGTGAAAAAATGTAAATAGATTCCAAGTATTTGGCAAGGCACATAAGGAATTAATGAATTGGATTTATGGATACGGGATTACGTTAACATTAAATCAAATTTTATGACAAAACTAATCAAATTTCTGGATAATATTAATATTTCATACTATTTAAGCTTTTATTTAAACGTTATATATCTAAACAAAATATTTACCATTATTCGGAAATACCCAAAAATACCTTCACTCAGGCCCCATTGTCATCAAAATATTTACCTGCAAAGAGAGAGAGAGAGAGAAAAAGTTGCTAAATTAAATTAAATAACACTCAAGCCGGTGAGAATAAATGTGTACACTCAAGAATAAATACATTTTATTTTTTTTTTTTTGGGAACTGCGATACGCATCAAGTCGAGCCTGATATTGCAATTTCCCTAATGGCTCACGCAGAACCTTTAAAAAGAAATTACCCATCATATTTACTTAGGATATGGGATGAACGCAAAGAAAGAAGAAAGAAAACGAAGGGAAACCCATCACAAAGCCACGCCTCGCATACGAAATTACGAATTCCCACGGCATATTCATCCCGAATGACAGGCCAAGGCAAATGTGCCGCCTAACACTCGTCGTCGTCAAGCCATCAAAGTGAAAGACGACACCCTCTCTCGCAACCAAAACCAAAGCGAATCGAACTAAGCCAAACCAAATCGAAAGCAAGCAGTAAAAGCCACAGATAGTACAGTGGTTAACCATCAAATTGGCAATAAAATAATATAAAGTTCATCAAAAAACATAAATCTTTTTAGATAAAAAGGGGAAAGCTAAAGACATCTAAGGTAGTGGCTTCCAGACGTTATAATTTCTTATTTTTAATATAGCAGCTTTTTGATAAGCATATATTTCGAATGAATATGAAATTTACTTTTAATTCCAATAAATTTAATATATTTTTAGCAAAATATTAGAAAAGAAAATACTTTCCAACTAAAAACCACCAAAAACCCTATCCAAATTTCCCGTTTTCGATGCTTTTTTTTTCAATCCACCATCCTAAACCCAACTCAAACATCCACCATTAGCGATACGCCAACAACAATAAAGAGAAATCAATAAATCACGTGGGAAAAAAGGACAAAAAAGAAAAAAACACAAACCCGAATGTGCCGCCTCTGCCTCTAAATGATCGAATGTAATGTCCCAGAGCCACTCGCAGTGTCGATAAAAAAAAAAGGAGAAGCTAAGGAGACGCGGGAAGGTGAACAAAATCAATTTCAATAAATTCCGACAAACAAAGCCAAGAATTATGTGTTCGTGTGTAAGCGAGTGTTATCTGAAGAAGGAGAGGGTTTCGTTGAGGAGATGGAGAAGTTTGACCACCGACAAAAGCCTCTTAGTATGCAAATCGAGACTTTGGGCTACATTAAGTGAGTGAATCATACTCGGCGCTGTTCTGGCAGCAGCAGCAGCATCTCAAGATGCCGATAATTTATGCTGTAATAATTAAGCAGCAGCAGCAGCAGCCAGAGAGACCCAGAGACCCAGGCCAAATGACAGCCAGCTGTCTTGGGGAAGATATGGGGGTATATCTCGACGGAAATGTGGCCGGTGGTCGCACACACACACTCCCGAATAATACATATTACAGGCGGCACCATGCGGAGCTGCAGCAGCAGGAGATAAAGCCAGCGTGGTGAAGGAGGGGCTGTGGCATCAACCACACATTGTCAGCTGATGACATAACCAAAAGCCAGGAGAAGTTTTGGGAAAAAGGGAGGATTCTGGGGCAGCACTCTATAGGGGATAAAAGGAATTTAAATTTGCTAAAACTTATATATTACATCATTTTTCATTAACTATTCTCCCTTTAGATTTAAATATACTCAATTAATGGTAAATATTTAATCCATTATCCACTCTAGTCCCATAAAACAGTAATAAAGTATTCATTTTCCTTGCAGTTTTTCCGTTCCTACATTTAAAAGGTGGATTTCCTATCCTTGCAACTTCATGTTTTAGTTTGAAACATATACAATTTTTCTCATTTTTTTTTTGGGAATCTTTCCTTGACAACAATGAGACAAAATGAGTGAAAACAATTTGACTGATGACGACTTCAAGTCACTGGTACTGCTTCTGGGGAAATTTAATTTGTGTGGCTGGAAAGTTAACTTGATGCACTTAGTTGTTGCACTTGCAATTGAAATTTAGCAACAAGACGACAACCAACTGAGAGGAGGTCGGGCCTCGAAGGGGCCTCGGCATTGTCTCTGGGAATTGAATTGAGCTGAGTGACTGCATGAGTGACTCGAGTGTCAGATGCCAGGGCTTTGATTGATGAAGATGAAGACATTTTCCGTTTGGCCGGCGACGGTACAATTTGCTTGGAGAACAATCCTGGCCAGAGGGACAGATGCAACGGCAACAGTCGCAGCGGACTGCACTTGACCAGTGGACCACCGCCGTGGTATGTGCCACAGCTATGGTCTGTAGTCACCAATCCTGGCCCATTCCTTTGCAGGAGCAGTATTCCACCAAAAGCCAGCGGAGCTGTCAACGAATCTGACCCCGTCCTCGTTTCCATTAAGTCCCGAATGTCGCCATGATAGGAGTAATAGTACGAAGACTGTGGTTCGAAATGGTGAAAAAGAGTATTGAAATAACGAAGTATTAGGGAAATTATACCTAATCTTACAACAAGCTAATTTTTTAATAAAATATCAGCAAGTATTCTTAAAAATATGAGCTTCAAAAAAAGGAAAAGCTTTTAAAGAGCCTTATTGTTGAGCTGCATCAAAAGCCTAGTCAATCTAGACATGTCAAACTAACAAAAGAAAATTATATTAATCTCTAAGCTAAGAATGTATCAAGTTTATTTTAATTTAGCGCTTTGCTAATTGTAAAAAATATATAACTAAGTCCGCAATTTCAATCCTCCCCTCACACTTCTTTGAACCACTGTGGAAAATTTACTGTCAGCGGTCTGCATCACCTCTTGGCCCCCACAAAACTTCACAACAGAGAAAATTGACAACAACCAACACACCCACACACCCAATACACAGAGTCAGCAAACGTTGGCTGCATCAACTAAGATGCCATTAACGGTGGTCGTCCCGCTCATTACCAGAGTCCGGACCCAAGAAGTCCAGCCGCAGTTCAAATGAATTTAATTGAAATTTCAAACTTGTCAACGGGATACATCTGACCAACACACGGAACCTAGGAATGCACAGAAAATAAATGATTTTATTTTATATTTAAGCATCAAACAGTTCTTTATAGGAGGATCAAGTTAAGTTCTTGAAGAATTTTATTTAAAATTATAGGAACTATTTTTCCCCAACTAAGATCCTAAAAACAACATTTTTACTGGAAATAATAGTATTATAATTAAAATATTATTATAAAACTAATTAAGGCATCGTTCAAATATTATAAGTTTTATTTCTGAATTCTTATTTTTTTTCTGTGCAGCGACTTTCTAGACTGATACTACGAGAAGTACCATGGCTGGGCGGCAGGGAGAAGTGACAGTATAAGGCGTATTTTGGGGAGTGAAATTGAAAAGCCGCATCCGGGGCAGTCAAGTGCTGCGAAATGTGAAAAAGTAAATAAGTTTTCGCCGCCGTTGCACTTTTAATGTTTTCCTGGCAACATCTGGCCAAGACTTCCACTGTCCACCTCTCTCCCTTCGCCCGCTCATCAACCCCTTCAACGCAAAAGTGTCATCTAGTGTACGTAACTTTTTAAAAGAAAAGTTTCCCATTTGCTGGGGCTTGTCGTCTTTTCCTTTTGGCTTTTCTTCTACTTTTTTGTTTTTTTTATTTAACCCCTACCTTCAAAGCTTGACTTCTTTTTTTTCCCCTTTTTTTTTATTTTTGTAAGTAGCTAGCCCCAAAAATTTTGTGGGAGGTTTTATAACCTTTTTTTAGTTACTTAATTTTTGTAAAAATATGCAAAAAAGAATTTTTATATGTTTTTAATGTCAAGCTATTAAAATTTATATTTTTTAAGCCTATCTTGTAAACTCTTCTAAAAATATCAAATTTTAGGATTATATTCTCCTTTTAAAATAAATTTTCAATAATATCTAATAAGACTTTTAATTAATTCAAATAAAAATGCATTAAACTGTTAATAACTAAATAAAGATGAAGTCATTTAATAATTGACAATATTATAAATATTCCCAGCTACATAAACATTTAAATATAATTTTGTGGAATCTATTAAGTACCTTCTTATTAAGATCCTATCCTATCAAAATTCCACTCCACACTGATTGACATTTCAATGGAAAAATTGAGAAATGTCAAGAACTTTCAGCCTGCGTTGTTCTTGGCCAATTGGCAAAGAACAATTTATTGTTATTAGATTTTGCCAGGGCAACATTTGGCGACCCTAATGGTCCGTACATTGGCACAACATGTGTCACATCCAAAATCTATTTGCACACAAAATACACACCGGAAGAGCGGAAGGAAAGGCTCACATCTGGAAGCATTTAAGTGTTAATTTTATAACTTTTGCTCAACAAATTGTGCCCCCCATTAGATGGCAACAAGGAAAAACTACCACAAGCCGGTGCAGAATTTTCGTACAGAATTCGGCAGGCGGCCCAAAGGATAGCCTAGGCAAAGACGGCATTTACATTTTCAATTTAAATTTGAATTTCAATTTTAATTGAGATGAAATAGACCAAATGAAGCTCAATTCTCTTCCCCCTCATCCTTATATTTTATTTATGCACACAATTTTCCATCTTGGCGCTTTGCCTCTTCAGCCTTAACCCAATTATGCTCAAATTACCAAGCGCAAGCAACGGACGCTCATGGGTTAAATGCGGTGGCGCTGCCCCAGGCCAGGCTAACCAACAAAAAAAAAAAAGAAGTAGTAAAAAAAGAAAAGGCAACGATGAAAAAGAAAATTCCCTGCAACGATTCCAAAAAAGTTCAATTTGCAGCTGTCGCAACTTTCAGCGTTGAGTGCACTTTAACCGTGGAGAACCCAAAACCGAATATCCTTCCCATTTTTCGGGGGTTGTTTCTCATCGCTCATCATGCAAATGAGGGTATTGCATTAAGGGAATATATATTTTTTCGGGGGTTAGGTCCCTTCTTTTTGTGTATGTTCGTTGTTAATGATGCTTGTGGCAAATAATCGACGTTGTTTTTCATTTCGCAAAGAGGTCTACATCCTTTTTGCTTGCATTGCTCATTTGGACAGCTTGAACCATTTCAAGGCGAATATTCTAAGAATTATTTTTTTTATAAATAAATGAAGGGTTTTATGAAAAAGTCTTTTTTCCATTTACAAAATTTAAAACAAGCAGAAAAACACAAAAGCAAAAATGGGTCTCAAAATTCCCAACCACAAAATTTCATAATGATCGTTTCAAGCTCAAAGATCTCACTCTATTAATCCACTGCATATAATTCCACTAAAAATAAGTTTTAAATATCAACAGCGATTAAAAATAACATAAAATCCCTCCACCATAACCTGCTAATATAATCGTAAACATAAAAATTCGACTACGGATAAAGTGAACGTTGCGGGTAAAAGGATTTTTCATAATTCGCACCAACCATAATTTATAATATCAATAAATGTGGAAGAAAAATCGCGGACGAAAAATAATAAACCAAGTATAAAGCAAACTCCATGAAAATTGTATGCAAATAAGAGGCAAAAGCAAAATATGTGCATAAATATATATACATGCATATATGTACGTTTATATGTATAAATGGATGCGGTAAAAAATGGCAAACATTGAATTTTTAATTGCTGGAAATTTGTGTTCTTTGGTTTTTATGGTTTTAATGCCAAATTCGCTGGGTGTCTGTGTTTATACGGCTGCATATAAGTATATGTGTTTGTCCATTTGCGTTTATTTATTTTTGAGCCTTTTTATCGCAGTTTCGCCACGCTCAGACCCAGACCCAGACCCAGACCCAGCCCAGACCCAGAACCCCTTTTGCCATTCAAATTATTAACTGCTTTTTATACGAATTTCGTTTTTCACTATTACCGTTTTTCTTCTCATGGAAAATGTATACTATTTTTCATAATAACTAAATTCTTTACGTTAAAAATTCCATGAGCAAATAAAAAAAGTAAGAATTTTAATGAAAAATTGTTCAACACTTTGTTTCTGTGAATAATAAATGACTTTATAGAAAAAGGGATAACTTATATGCTGCTGCTTTGATATTTTAATTAAAAATTATATATTTAAATATAGGGTATGCAAATAAATAATAAAGTAAAAAGTACATTTTTAGTTAGAGCATAATTTAAGCCATGTAAAATCAATAATTAATTAAACAAAATATAAATATGTGCAAGCAAAAGGGACCCATGAAAAATTAAATTAACAAACGCATGAACAAATTGTAATTTCCACTTGATGTGGTTTCCACTGTACCCTATTATAGCATTAAAGATTGCAATCCTCTGGGTTTCCCCCACCAAGTCAATGTAATTTGTCAATTGAATTTATTTTTGTTTCGATGTTATTGAGTTTAATTAGAAATTCAAACCATTTAAATAATTTATAGAAACATGTATACAATATTTATAATGCATATTCTTATGTAAATTTTGAACAATTTTAACGACAGTATTATGAGATTTAGTTTTATGAACCTCGGCAATGAATTAATTTGATTTAAATATTTAAAATCTCAATTTATTTACCGCAGCACCAAAAAAGTATATATTTTTATTCTTAGGCGAACTAATATTAAATCGCACTGCTATTATTAAACAGGTTTATGAAAAGTAAGCCATAAAAAAACTTTAGCCACTCCTTTTGTTGTTTGCTCACTTGTTCAATTAACTTTTCACACGCGACTAGGCTTTCCAAAAAGGTTAACAAAGACAGGAGATTGAGGGAATTAGGGTCAAAAGGGAAAAGCTATTTAACGCAACAAATTTTAATTATAATTTAATTAAAAACTTAATCACATTTTCAGTGTTTTTATTGGGTGAGTAATTTTTTGCAATTTTATTGTTCCGCTCTACACATTGTTGATTATCGTGATTTTTTTATACGGGCGGTAAAACTAAACTTATTTTCAGTGCATATACATAAATGCTTTATCATTAAATGACACACAACTATTAATAATTGTATTTCATAATTGTGGCCCTTATTGTTTCGTTTTTGGTACTTAATTATTTCTTTTTTTTTTGTTGGCCAGTAAACAATTGTTCAGATTAAACAATAAGCAAAATCAAGAGAGCCAAGAAACAGGAAAATAATATAATAATTGTTTTATGTAACAAATAATATATATATGTTAAAAGATTTTAAAAAATATATATCTAAGCTTAATAATCAATAAATTAATATTCTTTTTAATTAAAGCAAATCCATTTAGCCCTGCCAAAACCCCAGTTTATCCAAATCGACGCGGGGAGCGGTCCCTGACTTGAGTGTCAATGATAGCGTCATTAAATCAATCTTTTTTGGTCAGTCAGCCACTTGCGGGCTTAATTTGGTCAACACGGCAGGTGACGAATATTTTATTTTTTTTTTGTTATATTCCTTTGCGTAGCTGTTTGTTTTTTTCTGCGCTTCAAATTTATTGATGTTTGTTCTGCTTTGTTGTTTACCCGAAATTCGTTTTATTTTGTTTGCTCGGTATTTTATATTAGCGAAGTTGACATAGAAGAGTGATGATAATCAAATAAATGGTATATGCCACGATTTGTATAGCCTTGGAATAATCAATATAGTCCTTGGACGTGCAGCTGTACGCGTGTCCTTTCTATGAGGATTATTTTTTTAATTAAGTAAGTTTGTTTGCAGGATAGCTTGATATGTAATAAATATTATACAAAAATATTTCGTGAGAGTCTTATTTCCTAATGTTTTACTCATTTTTGCTTGGAAGATCTATATGGTTTTTTATGCTCAATAGAACTTTATAATCTGATGATTAAACAAAACAAATAAGGCAATATATACTCGTATAGATGTTAAGTAACCAGTGCATTCTGTTATTTCTGGGATTTTGTCTGTGGATGTTATTGAGCTATAAATTCTGGTAAAAGTAACTGTAACTGCACAGGGTATTATTCAGATTACAAAAGCAGCAGGAGAGGAAAACTATGAAATACCAATAGGCACTTGGAAAAATAGTTTTATTTTGTCACAATTAAAGAGCTCTACAAAACATTTTATAAAATATCTTTAGTGCCTTTCAATTGTTTTTAATTACTTGCACAATTATTTCAGCCCTTAATTTACCTTTTATTTTATTTATTTATAAATGCTTAAAAATTTTACCACTGTACACGCCTTGGAAACAAGCGAATGGGATTTAGGCCGTATAAGAATTCATGAATTTATTGAAATTTATTAGCATAAGGATGAGGATTTGCTTTGCTGTGCTGTACGGTGGGGTGGGGTGATGGCTAAACTAGAAAAAGTATCTTGTGGAAGCCAACTTCTTTTTTGTTGCCCTGCTACTGCCAACTTACAGTCTGGCCGAGATGAAATCGTAGAAATTGAATAGAATTGGTTCAGGGTGGGGGCAAATGGCAAACGATATGCGTATCAATGGATAACAAAACGAGGCAAAAAAAAAAAAAGAAGTATCGACAGGCAACAGCAAAAAGCAGAGCATTGCCAGACAACTTATACAAATAGCAAACATGGCAAAAACAAAAAAAAAAGGAATATAAGACCAGAATGAGCTAACAAAACACCGAAGCAGCCAGTTAGATAGAGGAAAGGAAGAAGGCCAACAGTGGCCAGGCAGTCACTAAAGAGAAATCAGCTAAAATTAAAACAATGTTCTGTGTTGTATTTTATTTTTAAAAATGAATATAACAGAAATTTTTGAGGCTTATAATGTATACCAAAAAAATTCCAAAAATCCATATTTTGCGAGTTTTTAATTATTATTTATAGAAACTTGATTCTTTTTTCCAGAAATAAATAAAAAATATATAAAAATGTGTTGATTTATTGGTGGCTGTGCTAGACAATTTGATAAATCAACTGAAATTGCAATTGTTTTCACATTTGCTGATTTTTGTGACATTTTTGGGTGGCAGCAGCTCAATGTACGCCTCTTGCGGGTTAATCGATCTACATGCTGGTCTCCGCGTTCATCCAATATCATGGATAGTGATAACTTACAGCACGACTTTGGCTTTTCTAGTTTTCAATGTGGATTTTCCACCTCCCACTGAGCTCAACACCACCCGCACATTCGACTTAAATGTAACTTTTCCATTGTTGCTATTTTTGTTGTTGTTGTAACGCTTTTCCTTGGGTCTTTCTTTCTATATATATTTGTGTATCTTAAACGCGTTTCGTTGTATCTACTTAAGGCAGCTTAAATATTTGTGTAACATAATACAAAACATACGGGCTTCTTTGGTTATACTTAGATACATAGCTTAGATACTACATTAGCTGGAGGAGTGGGGCAGTGAAGGAGGCTTTAAGGCAAAAGTCCCGAGACTGGGCTTAACCACAGTCGGAGACCCAAACAGGAATTGCACCCTGGGAATATAATCATTATTTCCTAAGTAGTTACAGGTAATTAAAAAATACTGTATGGAGAAACCTATATTCCCTATTAAATTAGATTTTTTTGTTGAAAATATAATATATGAAATTAAATCTCAAAAATAACAGCTACAAAATGATACAAAATAAAACTGAAAAAGAATACCATTAAGCTAATCTCAGCGGATTAGTGTATGGGTCTATCTGTTAAATGTCTAAAAATGAGACTTAAGCCATCAAAAGAGATGACTATGAACATGTCTGAGAGATTGAAAATGTTTCAAGCAGCGATAATAATGGAAATGCGAGAGGAAAAGCAGGCGGAAAACAGAAAAATAACAGATTACATCTGGAAAATCGTTAACCTATCTAATTGATATTCACATAAAAACAGATAGAGAAAAAGATTTTTATTCTAAAGG
Source organism: Drosophila truncata (assembly GCA_008042515.1). Lineage (NCBI taxonomy): Eukaryota > Metazoa > Arthropoda > Insecta > Diptera > Drosophilidae > Drosophila > Drosophila truncata. The sequence goes on along the minus strand of VNJQ01001737.1, from coordinate 67,291 downwards.
GAATTTTAGCAGGCGGTTTCATAAAAAGAAATGATAAATCAGATATCCCAATATATTTCCTAACAAAATTATCTCCAATGTTACCACAACTAAACACATTTTTTGTTGCTCAAGACAGTTGTTTTGCCTTTCTTGTTCCCAAATTAGGATTCGAATTATCCTTATCTGAGTGTAGTCGCATCTTAAGTGGTCTGTTTGCCTTTTGTTACTCCGATTGCCCAGATGATACTGTTCCACTGTGCGGGTATCAGCATGCTTTGTTTACATTTCAAATGGAAATTGCTCTGTTTTGTATCTGTGTCTGTGCTCAGATATCTCCTGCTGTGTCGGTCTCCGTCTGCAAAATGCATTTCTCCCATTTTCGGTCCGTCCTAATGAGTTCTAACTCCATGTCTCTGTGCCACTCGCACTTACGATGTAGCATGTGACTTAGGCAAATATCCAAAGCGAAAATACTTCCCCTTCCAAAAGCGGCTCATCTGGATCCTAAAAGGACATCGGAAAGGGCAAAACGTGCACCAAATATAGATTGCCTGGCATGTCCAGAGAAAAAGGTCTCCGATTATCGAAAATAACGAAAGCATCACCCAACGAAATTTCCTATGCTCGAGAATGTGTCTCGTGCAATGGGTGCTAAGTGTCTTAATTTCTGTTTCTGATTATACCAGAAGGTTTATGTTTAGGCAAAAATTAAATTTGGAAACATATTTTAGAGCTTGGATCTATTTAAATAACATTTTAGGGTTTCTGTAAAGTTTTGACATATCCTGAATCCATTAGAAAATATTCAAAGGCTTTGTAATCCTTATATTTTATGGATTTCAATTGAAATTGTTTACAAAAGTATCTAACAAAAGGAAAAATCTTGGGAAAACACAAATAAAATATTTTATTGCTTACTTTAGGGACCCTTTTGAATTGATTTCAAATCTACAGCAATCTCCGTGATATTTTTAGCTTGATATAATTCAGTTTTTCTAGCACTTAAGCTCGATCTTAAACAGTTTTAAAAAACTCACCATTTCAAATAGTTTCCTCCACTGAAAGATGTTAGTTTTCAGCTGAATTCCCTTTGAATTACTGCAGATCCAATGTCCATCCACTTTGGTAATGAAAATAAGGTTAAAATGACCTCTGAAGATTTTTTTAAGGGTCCTCTCTTAGTTCTTTGCTGACGTTGATTGATTGCTTGTTGTTGTTGTTGATAACGATATTATTGATTAGCCCGCATACAGCACACACACACGCACAGCTGATTTCTGGATGAATTTTTCTCTTTTTTTATTCTCACTGATCGCTTGTCGTACTTAAACAAACTATAGACACTTACACGAGACAACACCGAAGAACACAAATTTTTTATATTTACTTTAGGCGCAGATGAATGCAAGATAACAGCAACAACAACAACAATGATGTACGACGACGACGACAAATATTGTACATATGTACAGAGAGAGACAGACTAACAACACACACACACACAGAAGTACGCGAACGGAAGTACACACACAGCACACGCGGACAGATGACGGAAAAATGGGAGTCGGTTACGGGGGCGGGGCGTCGAAGAAATCGGAATTAACGCGACAGCGGAGATTATAGTAATCCTTTATCGGATCGAGAAAAATTCTTAGCGCGTTGCCGCCCGTCTTTAATGCGATGATAAGTATGCTATGGTTGCGAGGCGTCCACCTTCCCAGCTTTTCTCCTCAGAGCATATTTTCACTTGGTTTCTTGGCTTTTCACAAATTTTTACTTTTTCACTTTTGTGTCTGCTTCAAAAACTGTAAAGGTAAAAGGAAGGACACTGGATTAGGTTGGGCTTATATCAAGAAAAAGTTTAAGCCGCATAACTCCAAAGTATGAGATTTAAAGGATTTGTAATTTCAAAGAAATTGCTGGGTTATAAAAAGGAATGAAGTTATAAAACTCCATTTTTGTTAAATATTTGTTGCATATTTTTGCAATTTTTGAAGTAATTATTTATTTATTTAGTTTTTTTTTTACTCTTTACGAAATAAAAATAAACTAACATTAAATCAATAAAAACAAAATACCAGAAAGCGCGTTTTTGTCATACAATTTTTGTTTTTCATTAAATATTTTTATACATTTATTTATGTACAATTTCTTTTTGCACAATATCTTCCTTTATTATGACAACAGCAATTTCTTTTTTTCGGCTGGTTGGCAACGCGCAGCGGACAAAGGATAACGAGCAGAGAGATGCGAATGGGGGACATGAGGCAGAGCCAGAAAACATCCTGCGGGGGGTTATTGTGAGTGCGAGTGTGAGGAGGCGATTTACATAGGGGCAGCTGCTCCTGCTCTCTCGCACTCTCAGGCTCTCTCCACTCTCTGCTCGGTGTGTGGCCAATTTGAAACGCCGCGAGAATGAAATGCAGCGAAACGAATGGTGAGCACAAAACGTGGCCAGGAAAATAGAGAAATAAACAAAATATAAAAAGGATAATCCACCGAGAACGTGAGAGAGAGAGAAAGAGAGAGCGCCGTTCCATTTCCAAAACATACACAAAACAGAAAGACAAAAGCCGCGCTCTCTGGCCGCCACTCTCCCGCCCTCTCGCTCTCTTCTTTTGCTCCCTCGCAGGAGGTGTGCGCCGAAAAATCAATGAAAATATCTGGAAAAACTGCCGAAACTTTATAATTTGTTGTTGGCTTTGCTTTTGTTATTGCGGCTTAAACTTTTATATTTTCTTTTTTACTTTTATTCTTTGAATTATATTTCTTTGTTTATTTATTTGTTTTGTTGCTTATTGCATTTTTGGCCAATTTGCGGCCTTTATTATTGTTAAACACTCACACTAACACAAATTTGCACATGTTTGCTGAGTCAAATTGGGGAATTACCCAATAAATAATTAAAGTACACAAAAAAGATTCCTTTTGAAACCACAATTGCGCGACCAAAAATCGTTTGTTTCTTTTGTTTATCAATTCGATTTAATGGCGAACTGAATTTTTATTAGCAACTGACCACCGAATCATTGGCTAAATAGCCAAATATCAGAAAAACACAATATTTTACTATAAATTAAATATCATTTTGTGATATTTATCCCGGCGATTTGTCCGAATATAATTGTTTTCACTTCTTTTAATTTTCGAGGCGGACGAAATTGAATCCGGCGATTCGTCCGAATACCGACTTTTCTTCTTTTAATACGAAAAAGGAATGAGGCGCGGTAAGGGATAATATATCAAAATATCAATATATCGATATTTCAATAAAAATAAATATTTTTATCAAGATATTTTTGTAACCTGATTAATCGAATATCGATATTTTAAATATGTTAACGCTACGCTATGACAGCCCATGTAAAAACCCTGTTAATCCTTTCAAAATGTTAAATTTCATAAGAAAATGCTGTTAGTAAAAAGTTAACAGCGTTTTGATAAAGGAAGAGAGGATTTCTAGCCGTTTCCCACCAGATTTTTGGAGTCACCACTGTTAAAATCCTCTCCTCTGTTAGATTCCATTAGCAAACCGCTGTTTACCTCTCCCTCTCTGAGAACTAAGAGTATGTTATGTCTCTTTTCCGTCGTTCCGATTCAGTCGCTGTTAATATCTTGCGCTCTCTCTGTTGTTGCCGGCGATTTATATGTATTGGTTTATTTATAATTTACAAAATATTCTCTTTAATACGCGGCCGGCCACATACACACAACACAGACTTGATAATTATAACTTAAGTTTATTTCTTGAAACATTTTCGTAGATATATCAGTATCTTACACTTTTATCTTGAACATGCTATATTATATAGATTCATCTCATGGATGATGATACTAAATCTCATGGATTTAACTTATGGATGCAAACTAGGGTTGTTGATAATGTATCAAAATATCAACATATCGATACTTTTCTATTGAAATTAAGTATTTTTCTCGTGATATTTTTGTAACTTAATGTCGAATATCGATATTTTTAAGAATACTCTACGTGGACCATGTAAAAAATCATATTTGTAAAATGTTAATATTTAAAGTTTATATAGCCTAATCACTTCTGCAGAACATTATAAAAGAATAAATAGGCATACATCAACATTATTATTATAACATTATTATTAACATTATTCTTAAAATAAAAAAAAACGCCGTTATCACTCCCCGACGGGGAATTGAACCCCGGTCTCCCGCGTGACAGGCGGGGATACTAACCACTATACTATCGAGGATGGTTTCCGGCGTCGTCAAAATCAAACTTGAGCAAAGTATGTATCTTTCGTATTGCCTTAGAAGTTCTAAGTTAAAACATAAAACTGAAACATGTGGAAATGAAACATTGATGATGGAGAAAAATATTCACGCAAGCTCAAAGAGCTATTTGGACTCGCTGAAAACAACATCCTCGATAGTATAGTGGTTAGTATCCCCGCCTGTCACGCGGGAGACCGGGGTTCAATTCCCCGTCGGGGAGAATGTTGCAAAACTGTTTTTTTTAATTTATTTTAAATTACTATTTTTTGTTTTTATGAAAATGTATGCATTTTTTATAATTACAAGAATAATTAATAATCAACTGTTAATATTTTTTTACTAGCCAAACAAAATTAGAAATATCGTTGAAAACGATTCGTTTTGAGCCGAGAATTTTTTGTCTTTGCATATTGCATATACATATTTCTTTTAATTATTCATACTAAACTATATCAAAAAGGTTATACAAGTTTTTATCTTATAAACATAATTTTTTTAATTTCATTAAACATTTTTAAATATCAAAAATAAAAAAGAAAATGTGTTAACATTCTCCCCGACGGGGAATTGAACCCCGGTCTCCCGCGTGACAGGCGGGGATACTAACCACTATACTATCGAGGATGTTGAATGACGCATGCCAAAATATCTATTTAAGCCCGAGCAGCTCATTTAACATTCGGTCCAAAACCACATTTCCTGTGTTTGTTGTTGCCCAAAAGGAGTAAAAGAGAAGGAAGATAACAATTCTCTGTTGCGGATGATCAATTTCGTCGCAAGTGTTGGCACATCCTCGATAGTATAGTGGTTAGTATCCCCGCCTGTCACGCGGGAGACCGGGGTTCAATTCCCCGTCGGGGAGATTCGATGGAATCGTATTTTTTTTAAATTGCTTTTTATTAACAGTGTTTCTAAAGCTATGTTTTTGTTTTTTATGTAAGCCAAACTTATCTTTAAATATTCCCGCACCACATAAAAAATATAAATTGCTATAATTGCGTTTTTAAAAATTTTATTTGGGTAAAAGTTTAGTTTAAAAATATCAATCATAAACGCAAAATGAAGTACAACCGAATACTGAGTGGGTGGACGCAAGGACTAAGACTAAGACATTAAAAACATTTAAAGTGTAGACGAAAAAGTTAACAATTAGATACATTTATGGTATTTCGTAGAAGAACTAGTCTACTTGTTTGCCTTCGTCACGATTGCGCTTAAAGGACACGGAATGGATGAGTAGGGGCGGCAAGTTTCCACGCAGCCTCTGGAGACGCTTGCTCTTCTCCTTTTCCGGTCGCCGAATCTCGTCCTTGGAGGAGCCTGGCGAAGCGGAAGACGAGGCCATCGATGGCGACATGGAGGCCAATGAACTGGCACCCGGCAGCACCTCCGAACTCTGGGTCATCAGCATGGCAGAGCGACGGAAATATCGCGGCATGGAGTAATCATCTTGAGTGGCCCGAGCTGCATTCGCTGTCTGGATGGAGTAGAGGCTCTGGGACACTCGGTACTTCTCGATGGTGGGCGTGTCCTCGTAGTTTTTCGGCAGATTGCTGAACGAGATCGATGGCACCTCCGGTGTCATGCTGATCTGGCTGCTACCGGTCACAGTGCCGCTAATGGAGAATATGTCTGTCTCACTGGCCGCCGACCGGACGTTCATGTGAGGGACACTCTTAGCGGAACGCAGAATACGTTTCGGTGTGGTGGTCAGGCCGCTGGGATTGGCCAACAAATGGGGATGTCGATCGATAAGGCGCGGTCGCAGCACAACCTCCTCCATAGCTTCATTCTCCTCCTCTTGCTCGTCGGCCTTGTCGTCCTCCTTCTCCTCTTCGGCAATGGCCTCGAACTTTTTGGGACTGAGGGTCGTCTGGCTGCCGGAGGGCGAAGTTTCGGGGGAACTGGGGGCCAAAGTGAATGTGATTCGCTTTTCTGGTGAGCCTGTCTTTGAATCGATGGCATCTCCTGTGAAGGAAAACAAAGGAAATGATTTAAATTAAAGTCAGGTACGGGAATGTATATTCTTTTGTAAAAAAATAATACATGTAAGAAATACCTTAAACCAAATTCTGTAGAAAATAAATACTTATGTTTATTAATTATCTACAATATTATAAAATAACAAAAAAATAGTTGGTTTCTTTTTCCCCAATAAATCAATAAATCAAAATAATTTTTAATTATAGCGATAACAAAAAACATGATAATGGAACTGCAAATAAACTCTACTTTAACGAAGATTGAACAGATTCTACATTTCGGATTCTTTTATTGACGTATTTTTAATAATTATGTAGGTTTTTTAAGGTATTAATAGGGAAATGGCTTTAATATTCACGCTAAAAGAGGTGGACACGCAGATGACAAGTAAATCGCATGAAAAGGTTGACAAATAAGATAAGGTTGAGTTCATGACAGATAGTAAGATATGAACAGATAAAATGTTGGCCACAAACAAGGCTAAAGCGAACGCATTTTTTTAGATCAGAATTAAGCAAAAAAAATATATACTTATAGAATTATAACTATTTTTATTTGTAGGATATTTAAAACCATTTAATTCCTTTTTTATTTTTATTTGTTTTTGTTTTTTAGTATTTAGTATTTAATAAGTTATTTCCTTTCCAAGTTCCTGCTAAAAATAAAATCCCATTTATAAGGCAAACCTCTTAGTCAGCGATTTATGCATTTAAAGTCAAACATCAAATCATTAAACCCGCACGTTTTCTTTATCAGTAAAAAAATTAACGTAATCAGTTTGATGTCAGTCAATATTTATGATGCTAAGAAAACTTTTATATATCTTAAAAGAAGGTGGTAAATGACGGTGTATCTTAGGTAAGGGGTAATTTGCTGAAGATAAGATATTGCTTATTTTATTTTGAAATTCCTTTTAAAAGAAAGATTTAAAAGCCATTTATGTTAATTTAAAATATAGCATTATTAACATCAAATTTAAAATCAATCTTTAGCTAATATAATTGAATAGAAATTGTATTCTTTATTAACAAATAAATGCTAAAATTGTGAATTCTGCTGTATAATTGTAAACAGAGGGTAGATTTGCCTTTGTGGGCACGTCTAATGGAACCTTTCCAGCTGACTTTTGATTTCGCCAGAACCAATGATTGCGGACGTCAGCTTTATAAGCCGGGAGTCATTCTGACGAAACTACCAATGAATTATATGACGCTGGTGGGGAAATATCCAGTCACACATATTGGGCCATAAACGTTTCTCTCAGTGCACAAGACCTCAACTTGCGAAAGCGATAAAACGTGATGAATTAAATGTCGTCAAGATATCAGACAAATGTACAATCAATGATCATACAAGCATACAAATAAGAAGTCTAAATAAAGACAGTTTGTAAAATAAAAGAATAAAAAAGGCACGACTTTCAAGATATCTAGGAACATTGAGTGTTTATTGTTGAGTTGTTGATTGATTCAAGAAGGATTTATTAAGGTTTAAACATTTTAAAGAAAATGAAGTTTTTTTTGAAACTTTTATTATATAAATTATATAAAAGCACAAGCCTCATTGAGGGTTTCTTTGCATTTTGCTTTTATCAGTTTGGGAAAAACTGAGGAATCGGTGATTACCAACTCGTCTAGCCTCTTATCTATACGAAAAAACTATACATATGCATATTTTGGCCAAACTTGTGAACATATAGGTATAAATATTCATATACGATCAGTGTTTATTTGTTGTTAACATTTGTATATAGTCTGCCATTGATAAGAAAATCGAAATTTGACTAATTGGCTGCGCTGTTTCGTTCAGTTGACGGAGGGAATACAATGTATCTGATTGCCCAATTTGCCAAAATTACGATAAATAATAAAATCATCTCCAAATGGATTTTGTTTTGGTTTTATCTCTCTCTGAATCCGATAAGCTATAGTGACGTAGTTTTTATAAAACCAAATGTGTACTTAAGCACCAGATGTAACCGGTGTCGTGGGGTGCTTGAGTCGCTGCGTCAGTGCGAAAAAAATCTTGATAATTAAATTTAACTTCAGATACAGATTTGTTCTTTTTCCGTTCTTCCTGCTTTAAGTTAATTTTGCAGCTTGGCTAATGGAGTTAATGAAGCAACGCCCTGTTTTTAAGTCGGAGATGAGTAAGGTTTGCGGAAAAATTCTGCAAGCTTGAATTGAAAAATTGTGATAATTAAATTTTTGTTTAATAATTTTGTTGCTGTATTTTATTTTTAAACTTTGTTGATTTTTATGGTGACTTTTGCGATATTTGTGTAGTAATATATCAAGAATAGAGAGCTTTTTCTTTAACACCTATTAGCATTAGCAAAATCTTTCTAAAAACCTTTAAATAAGTGCAAGTTTGTTTAGCCGATCACAGTTTTGAGGCATTTAGTCAAAGCTGTTGAGTAATGACGACTTGACAAAACAAATCATTTGTTCAAAGTACACACGTTACTACTTGGCTCAATCGCTGGCAAAAAAATGAGTCACTAAATCTACAAAAATGGGCGGAGAGATGATTAATTAATGGGAAGAAAATCTATATTTTTACAGATTCATATTCTATAACAGATTTTCTCACTATAAGCCAGACATAGTGATCTAATTATAAGTGTAAGTAAAATAAATATAGGTTAGCTACCATCACTACAGTGAAACCCATTCAAATATATGTATATATATTTTTTGTAAAAGCTTTATGAAACTGTTTTATCAGATCTTATTTAGGACTAAACAATTTACAAGGTCCAATAATTAAGTCTTAAATAAAATACTCTTAAGTTAACTTAAGTAGGGATACTTATAGGTCTAGATAATACTAAAATACCAGCAAAAGCTGTTGCAATCGAATATTTTGTGTATCGTTGTGGCTGTGCGATATCGGGAAACACTTACAACTAATTTAAGTTAAATAATAATATTAAGTCACATTTTGGCGATAATTGGTAACTCTCTCTCTCTCTCTCTCTTTCTGTATATTTGTGTATATATGCATGGCGAGAGTTCCTCAATCTTTGGCACAAATACTGCAAGTACCCATCGAACTCGAAAACCCGAAACCCAGATCACAGATCGTAGATCAAAGATCATTTCAGTTCAGATAGAACTTGACCTTGGGCACCCCGCTGGAGACGATGCTGCTGCTGCGGGTGCTCTTGCCGCTGGCTTTACCACTACCACCCAAAAGCGGTGTGTGCGCACCACTGGGGCAGTCATTACCTTCCAGACGACGCAGCAGGCGATCCTGGTCGCTGAGACGCGGTGTGGTTGGCATTTCGCGATTTGGCGAATGGATCCCAGCCAAATAGGTCTTTGTGCTGATGCGATTCAGCTTGGTCGGCTGATGATCCTGGAAGATTTGCGAGTTGGCAAACACCGCCAAGATCTCGGGGCCCAGAGTGGGCACATTGATCTGAGTCTCACGACGATAGTCCTCCTCATGGATCTTGGCGCTAATGGAAAGGAAAAAGAAAAGACATATAAATGTGAATTAAGAAAGCCAATAGTCCGCCCCATCACGATGTCTCGTCTTGCCAATTAATCGCTAATCGTCAGTCTTCCAAACAAAGTGCGAAATATGGAATCTTTGGCTCGTTTTGGTCGGGATCTCTCAGTTTGATCTGTCAATTAGTACCTCATTAGGCTCAGGCCCAGGCCCGAGTTGCCGTGCCTCAGTTGTGGCTGATCGCAAATCGGTTGCGGCACTGTCAGCGAATTATTATTATCCGCCGAGGCAGGCTGTATGCGTCCAATAATCTGGCCATTCTTCTGGGCAGCCAAGTAGTCCTCATCGTCCTCGGGATTGTAGTTTGCTGAAGTATACAAAAAGAGAGAATATATTAAGTTTCTAGTGCATTTTTAGTACAAACTGCAAAGGAAAGGAATGAAAACTGTTCTTAATTTTGACTTAATAATTCGTAAGCCTTAAAATTCATAAATATGGTTTAATATTTCATTGTATAAGTCTGTTGCCATTGTTTCGTAATAAAGCATATTAATCATTTTTTTGTAAATACTTTTTTCAGCTGAAATTTCCCTTATGTCAGCGCAATTTCGATTGTTTATGTTTGAAATTAAATACTACTTTAAACAAAAAAACTGGTTTATGAGACAGATTCAGGTGTGAATGTTCGGAAATGGTTTCTAGTACAACTGAATGTTTTTTAGTTATTTACTTTAAAAGGGTTGAAATAATTTTGATTGGAAGCTTCACAGCTTTAAGCGTAATATTTTGTTAAAACTTTATGAAATCGTTGATGAAAATAATACCTTCCCTTTTTGAATATTTAAAAAACTCTGTTAACTATTAAAAAAAAAATCCATAAAATTAATTTGTTTCTCATTCTTTTGTTGTTGTTTTTCCCTCTTATTTTCGTACTCATTTCAAAACCCAAACACGTTAAAAATCGCACAAAAATTCATCGTCGCATTGTGCGTTTCAAGATCTACGCCTGGAGCTCTGTGTGCCTGTGTGTGCGTTTTCTGTCAGTGTGTGCAGTGAGTGTGAGGTGGTGAGTGAGTTAGTGAGTCGAGTCGAGTCGAGTGTGTACTCAACTCACAGGTAACCGTCAACTGACCAATTAAATCAGTAAAAAAAAATCAAAAAACTATAAACGCAGTCGAATTTTACTTACCAATCGATTCGTCGTAGCAGAAGCGCTCCTCAAAGCAGTTCCAGTAGAAATCTTCCCAACAGCTGTAAATATAGGAAAAACGCCATTCGGATTGTTAGCCAAGTTATTTTGCTGTCCGAGCCAGCAATACCTGGGAAAATTGTACCAAAAGCAGCAACAAAATAAATAAAATAAAAACGTTTACTCACTTTTGACAGCAGCGGCACATTTTCTGTAGTTGCTTCCTCTTTCTTTAGCCGATTTTTTTTTAAAGTGTCTCTCCTCCGCCAAAAAGAAGAGAATCAATCGAACGCGTTTGGTTTGTGTTGTAACAATGCTTTGATTAATTTTTTATATTTGCTGTGTTTGGGCTAAGTTGGGGAAAAGTAAAATTTATGTGACTTTGGGTGCGTGTGACTCGTTCCAGGCATTCGTGAGTATCACAGAGTATCTGTGTGCGCGGAGCAGCGTGCGGTGGTGTGTGGAGACAGCTTGGCGTTTTATCGGCAAATGAAGTGAAGTGCCCCACAAGCCCCACAAATCGTATCTCAACGCTCTGATGATGGCCTCTCTCCCGCCGCTGATTGCGGCTGTGTGTGTGATAAAAGTAAGTTGATTTTGGAAGCTAAAGCTACCGTTGGGCTCTCACTCTCTCCGCCACTCGCTCACCCACATTGTTAACACTCGTCTTCACGTGAGAGTTGGGGAAGTGGGGCAGCTGAGAGACCGAGACTGAGACCGAGACCGAGAGAGACGGAGAGCTAGATTGATCGATCGCACATGATAGATTACCAACGGAGGGAGTAAAAAAACCTTAGCGACAATTTCTACCTCTCTCCCTGGGTGAGAGCACCTCGCTCTGTCTCTGTTTCTTGCCTCTGCACTGTGGGTCAGGTGGCAAGAAGCGTTCCCAGCATTATCAAGATTAAAATTGCACGAATTTTCAATAATTTATGACCATTCAGGCTATCTTGAATTTTGTATGAATTTTGTTTTGTTATAAAAATTCCTTTTTGCTATTTTTTACGAATGCGCAATTTATGAGTTCTATTAATAAAAACAATATTATTATAATATTCCCAAATTATTGCACATTTAAAGATTGAAAATAAAAATTGTAAAAGTCACGCATGTCGTATGAGTAATATGAAACTAGCTTACAGTTTATCACTCATACGACCCGTTGAAATATCATTTCTAACTTTTAAATGATGTGCATTATTAATTTTTAGTCATGAAATCTGTATTTTTTCAAGTTTAGAAACGAAAAATTAAAACATTTGATTGTCCCACGTGTCGTATGAGTAATATGAATGAAACTATTGCACAGTTTATCACTCATACGACCCGTTAACATTTTATAATCGCACTTAGGACTATAAAATTAAGTTCATTACTAATTTATAAAAGCTTAAACATTAGATTAAATGACAAATTTTTGATTTTTAGGCTGTCGTATGAATAGAAATTACGAATTACGAATTTTGTATGATTTTACCATATAAAGGTTGTGTTTGAATCGCTTTGCACGTATTATTGTGATAAACAACACATTTCCAAACAATAGGTTTCTTTTCCAAAAAAATAAATACGGAAAATATTTTTTTTAACATAAATAAAAATATATAAAATATAAGGGACAATAAATTTGTTCAGGTAAAAATTATATTTTTATATCTTAACAAAATGAATGGCCTTATTCATCAGAACAGTTGTATACTATGTATGTATATGTACATAACCGTTTTTATTATCTGGATCAGATATGAATGCATTGTGGTAATTTTTGTTTATGCATCACCATTGTAATAAGTTTTCCTTTTCTCCAATTTTTTTTTTTATTAAAAGTTATGATTTAAATACCTCATAAATGATATTTATCCATTATAATCACTGTAAATATGGGTGTGTCTCTGACTCAATTATTTACCCTCTCAAAAACTTTGTTTCGATTACACTTGCCCCACTGTAACCTGTTGCTGTAGTGTGACACCTGCTACCTGCTCAAGCCTTGCAGTGTGTGTACGTGTGTGTTGTTGAAGTAATTGGAACTTTTTAAACTTGCACCGCTCCCGCACACACAGCGATAACCTTACTACACATGTACCCCGTGTTTGTTCGCTTTGAGTTTACTTAACGCTTTGGACGATAAGCGCTTCTGCAAATTGAGGCCACATTCCCTGTTCAGGTGAGAGTGGGTGGCAGGGGTAAAGGCGGGGGGGGGGGGAGGATTTGTGGAATTACCTCAGGTAGTTTCGCTCAAGGTTCCCAAGACTTTGCATACTTTTGGGCGACCGAGAGTATTATTCCTGAGCGATTTACAATCCCCTTTCGGAGTATTTCCTGTGGCCAATACTATATATTTTCTTATCAGTGATTTCAGTTCTGTAAATTCTTATCAATCGATTGCTAATTGATTTCCAATGAGCTGATATAGTGCCAACCCCTGCGAAAAAGTTCAATAAACCGTAGCACAGGAACTAATTGTTAAACCAATGTCAATTATTGAAATCGCAAAATGAATCAGCTTTGGCAAATAAAAAAATATATTTAAATAATTTTTTTTAAACGAAGACAGCTGATTTTTGGCTAGAGTATTGTTTTGGAAATAGGCTGGCTGCTATTTTATAAAAGACTAATATATTTAAATATTTTATAGCTTTTGGGAATTAAACAAATTAAAGAACTGACTGACTTAAAGCTTTCATTAGTTAATCCTAAATTTTCAAATGTATTCTGTACTTTAAGTTAAATTTTTTTATATTCCTACCAAAAGTCCATATTTTTTACTTTACAAAATATTTAGCTTCAACCTTGACCAACCATTTTCTTGTTTTTTTGGGTGCTTTATTTCTTGGTTTCAGTTTATCTACCAAGTTTATACTTGGAAGCTAATCTCCGAAAGCAGATAAGTTAATTGTTTGTGTTATTTTGATTCGATTCAAAAGGTGTGAAGCTTTAACACAAGAACTGCGAAGAGCAAATCTTGGCACATTGTAAATCTAAGTGTAACCCGAAAAAAAGGAAACAAAACAATATCATTGTCAAAGTTCAAAGGCCACCACGAATCATGTGAGACCCAGTTGCGACAATCGATCAATTGATTGTCTTTTGATAAAGCCGTAAATTCGAGTATATATGTATTTATATAGCATTCATAGCTTTCGGCGACAGTTGAATTGAAAAGCGTTCAACACTCATTAAAGGAAAATAAGAGGGGAGGAGGAGCGGGTTAGGGCCGATCGGTAATTGAATGTCAATCAGTTGCACTCGCAATGAAATAGCTCTCATTTTGTAGTTACTGTTGCTTTTGTTAATGTTACTTTTAGCCATGTAATGCAATTTGTTGATGTTTACACGTCTTGTGCGTGAAGCTCATTTAAACTCCAATTGTGTTATACAACCAAAAGCGAGAGGAGGTTGAGAAATGTTAAAAAAAAAGGGAAAAAAGGAATAGCTTTATCTGTTAAGTAATTATTAAAAGTTTAAAAATGTTTTAAAGCTTATAAAAACCCTTTAAAGCGCTATAAAAATGTATCTTTATCTTTTAAATCTAATCAATGTTAAACTTTATTTTAAAAAAGTAAGAAATATATTTGAAATTTATTCCAAAATGACATTTAGAATCTAAACTTAAGATATTTTAAGACTTTATATATATAACTCAGTAAACCCTAAAAAAATAAACCATAAATAATATTTTTTATTAATTATCAAAAAAGCATCAAAACACTTAGGTCTTTATTTAAGATCTCTTTCAAAAAAACCCTAATTTGCAATTAAAAACTTACTTGACATTAATTTTAAACACCTTGAAACCGGTCAAACAACTTTGGCAAATGCTAATTGAAAAAATTAAAACAATTTTTACAGAAAATATTACTATGTCTAGACCTGGGTTTCTTCTTAATTGTATATCTACCCCAAGCGGTGTCATTAAACGTTGGGAAAAATAAAAATAATAAAAAGTTTAAGCAAAAACGATTGCAGTCTTAACCTTTTTAATGGTCTGTGAAAACTTGTTGATATAAATCTCGTTCAAGTAAATGTGCCATATCATTCAGCATTTATGGTTTTGTCGTTTTTGTGCTGACCTTTGAACTGGCCACAATCGGCTTTGGCCGCTGATTTGACAACGAATTAAATCGCATGCCACAGGTAAAAATTTGCGGCCGAATAACTTCCGTACGACGTAAAAAAATAACAAATACAAAGCCAAAATCGCAAACAATAACATTCGGATTACAATATATAATTTCACGAGTCACTCAAGCGATGCATGCAATGCGGTGAATTCTTTAAACAAAAAAAGCAATAAAAACGAAACTGAAATTTATATGCATACCTTGTTTTTCATATACCCCCAAAAAGGAATTATAACCAAACAGGGCTTATCGAAATCATTTGATTTCGAAGTTAAGTAAAATCAAAATAATTAATTTAATCCTTTTAATTTGTAATTTTACTGTAAGGTGAATATTTTTTCACTTTCTGTGCAATTACTATCTTAGTATCCTATGGGTTTCACTTTATTAACTTTTTATATGCCCGTCAGCAGCATCAGACCCCCTTCACCGCCCATATAAAAAACTTTTACGACAACAAAACGAGTTTTCTGGTCATAAAAAATATACATATATATATACAATATAATAAACTGCGAAATGAGCATTATCTAGAATCTCTCACTGGAAAATCACCGAAAAGTTCAAAAGCTAGAATAAAAAAAATAAACTCTAGCTTGCATTGCAGGGAGAAGAGAAACTTGTATTGTATCCGCTAGATTAAATTATATTATTTATTATTCCATTTTATCGTTAGCTCGCTAAGTTTAAATTTAAATAGAGTTTCCCCCGACTTTATTAATTGAGCTTGGCATTGTTTGCGGTATTGACTAAGCTTAAATTATCTGATGAATAAATAAAATAAAGTAGAAAGAAGTGAGGAAGATCCTATATAGGGGTTTCAGGGGAAATTCTAGAAATTATTTTTACATATTTATATATTTCAAATTATTTGTGTCTTTATCAAATATATTATATAATAAATTTTTGATATAAATAATATTTAAGATTATATTTTTATAAATATATCTTAGGCTGCGTAGAATATCCTTGAAAAAAACATTATAATGAATATTATCTTTCATTTATCACTCGATTGATTTTCTCCCAAAACTTTCCTTAATCTTAGAGGTGTGAAAATTCATTACCAATAAATAAATCTTGATAATCACTTGGTGTATATCTTAATCAAATTTACAATGCTTGAACTTATTTCTCTCAGATTGTAAATGTATATTTACCCCGCCCAGAAAACCAACAGATGCTTGTTTGTTGTAGATTTTTGATTTAAACATAAAGTGTAAATTACAATAACCCGCAAATGAAATCGTTCACACGCATCTGGAAATGCGGAGTTTTGCCTTTTCTAAGCTGCCCAGAAAGATCGAAAGATCGATGGCAGGTGTCATTAACCGCAGCCAGGCTTGGGGCTTGCATACATGTATGTATATATGTACATATATATATAATGTATATAATGCCGCGTTTGGTTCATGGCAAACTAAAAGTCCCAGACGACAAGTGGCGTGCATTGGCCTCGATTCAGTTTTTTTTTTCAGTTTTTTAGGCTTTGACAGGCATCAGACATCAGCGAGTGGCTTGTATTTCGATCGAGTTGGATTGCCATTGCAATCGAGTTTCTCTTGGCAGCGAATCCCCTCCCCTTTTCAGCGTTTTTTTTTTTACTTTTTTGCACTTGCAGATTTGTTCTCGAATACATTTAATTATTTTTTTATATTTTTTAGAGCACGCGCTAAGCTTAATGTTGATCTTATAAATTAGTATCATCAGCGTAATGGCGCTCTCAAATATTTTCAAGTCGTGTTCGTCGGAGTTCGCCTTTCTGCGGTACTAACCATTTTTATAATATTAACAAAATGATGACTTGAATTAATCATTTTAAGTTTGGAAAAGGATATACATTCTTTTACATAAGCTGAGTTTTGATTTATAGAAGGAAAGTTGAAGATCTTCCAATTTATGCAGGGAAAATACTAAGATTTATTGACTTCAAAGTTAACCTTTAAATTCAGTGAGTATTTCCTTTATTTTTAATATTAATTTGAATAAATATATATTCAAATAATTTTATAAATAAACTGGCTATAGGGAAGGTCGCATTTTGATTTAATAGTTTAGTTTTTTAGAGTTGCGGAAAATAATACAATTACTATTTTATGAGAAACATATTCTTAGTGTTTTTATGAATGGTTAACAAGAAAACCTTCAGATAATATATTACAGAAAATTCTCAAAGGTTCTCATTGAGATTGACGTTATCACCTTGTTGATACACAACCTTTACCGTAATCAATTAAATACCTGATGAGAACGCAGTAGCATTTTTCAAGCTACACCGAGTAATGGCTGCCATTAGTAACAAAGGCTCCCTTAAAGTGTTTACCCCTTAATTGAAGTTCGCGGGAAAAAGCCTTGAGAATAAAGCGGAAAACAACTGAGATCAGCTCTGATCTGTTCTCTAGAATTGCACAGATATTCCCATGACATTAAATTCCTTTTGTTTTTTGTTTTATGAATGAATGCAATTTATGTAGGCGATCCTCAACTCATTTAAATCGGTTTTCATTCTCATTTTGCAATCTTTTCAGTTCCGCGTTAATACATCTCTGCGGGTTCTCTCTCAGGTGGTCACCCAGGTGAGTCACAGGTGTGTGTCTGTCTCATAAGTAATTTTTATTTGAATCATGAATGCTTTGCACGTCTCCCCCGTTTAAGACGCTTCCTTAAAATATCATCTGTATATAATACACACATCTGTGTCTGAGTGAAATCCCGCTGCCAAGTATTTTGTTTGTCAGACCATTTTAGCTTCAATTTTATCAGTAATCACTTGATTGTTCAGGGCTATATAGCGCGCGAGCACTAAAGATACGTAGGAGTGTTTAGTCAGATTGCCCGTCTCGGGGGGACTTTGTCGATAATGCAAGTCGCAGACAGTTGTCATTAACCATTTCGCCATCAGAAAGCTAAATGCAGTAATTCGATTTCAAAAGGCCTATCACGAACTCTCGGTTTTGGAGCTTATAGTTACTATAGTATATAGTAAGGTATCATTATATATGATATGGACTTTTTTTGTGTGTTTACGATACAACAGATAAGATATGAAGAAAGGAGGTTTTGGAATGTTAACGATAGGTAGATGTCTGATCGCTGGGATTTGGGTAATCAATCAAAATTGTGTCGAATGGCCATGATAAGCTAGAAGCTATAATGGAGCACTTTGCTTATATTTAGGAGTATGGATCTTAATAGGTTTGGAAATATATTTCTATGTAACTTAAATAAATGAATTTATTCATTTATACATTAAAGGTAGTAAGAAATTTGCTACCTTTAGCACAAAAAGTTTAGGGTTTTGTTGGCGTTTTTTTTCTTCCAGCCTTGCAGCATCAAGCGGAAGTTGTTTATATAAAAGTTAATATATATATAAATATATAATACTGATATGAAGTGTTTAGCCAAAATTCCATATAAAATAAGTCCCAAACCTAAAAAGTAATCATACTATTTAAGATTTGAGCTGAAGTTTATTAGTTTTAGATCTGTGACTTTTTAGAATGTGACACATAACTAACAAAAAATTCAATTGAATCAGCTTCCTTTAAACAAATTCCAAGAATTGTAATTAAATGACTCATCCTGTTGTCATATGTATCCATTTCGCCTCCCGAAAGATTTATGTATTTGATTGTAAATTGTTTATTTTTATTTTCCTTTTGAGACGAGTGATGAAGTGTTAAATTGTCTGCTTTTGAAAAATCCCGTCTTTCATAATTGTTTGTTTATGAGCAAACATTTTATGGACGGGAGACACATGACAAGACGAGACAAATCAAAGCGAAAATAGATCGAAAATATCGAAATGAAATTTCGCATTACGTTTGTAATGAAAGCGATCACCACACACATTGCACACATTTGTTTTTATTATTTTTTTTAAAGATGCATTACATATGTGAGTGTCAGTTTGTATTTCGCAGAATTCGAGAAAATCCCGGGACGGACCAAAAACCGGAACCTCCTTGCAAGGCATTAAACGGTTTTTTTTTTCATCTCCAAAGAGAGATGAGTGAGAGCCGAGAGTGCAATAAACTGCAAACAACATAAATTCTTATGCTAAAAAATTGCCTTCGCCTTTATAATAGTTGTTCTTGGAAAATCACGCGGCTCTGCCTCAGGGTCAACAACGTGTTGCACAGTTTATTATTGGTTTATTTTTATTTTATTTTGTTTTTATTTATGCCTGTATTGGGTTATTCAAGTGCGTTTTTAATTACAGGTTCTGGGGAACGCACAAATATTTGTGTATTTTGATTTATTTGCACTCACTTCACAGTAATATTTTTGGAGCAGCTTATTTTCAAGTTCAATATTGATTTTTACTTAAATTTTAATGCTTTGATTAATTAGAACCGATGCTTAAACTGCGTCACTACCACACGAAACAAAATATTCGCGTGATCACACGCTTCGAAAACGCGAGACTGACACAAACCGAGTAAAGCTCTGCGGATCGGAGCATTGGCGGCACGTCTGACGGGTTAAACAATCGTCGGCTGACTGAAAAGCGAATAAACCGGAGACGACAACAACTCCAGGCCCCAACAACGCTGGGGAGCACCAAGAGCGCCCCGCAAATCCGATGGAGCATGAGCATAAGCCCTCGGTTTGGGGTTCGGAAGTCATTCGCTTCGTACACGTGACGTTCGGTTCGCATTTCTGCTCTCCAAAGATCTGACCTGGGCTCCGCCGACCTGTCCCTGGCGATTACCCAAAGTGTATATTGATGACTCTCGTGCCATGACCATGATATTGAAAATTCGATTTGTAAATTAAAAAGATACAATTATTTTTCTTAAAGTGGCTGCAAAACGTACATGAGGTAAAAAGATAAGAATTAAAGGAAAAACACTGTTGATTTGTGTGATTCCATTACTAAATATGGAAAAAACATTTTATGAATTTATATTTATATAAACATGATATATTTTTAAAACAGTTAAACTTAATCGAGTATTATAATCGCCTCACCAAACAGATTAAGGCCGTTACTACTAACATTCTTAAAGCAACCAATTTAAAATAAATGTACCGTAAAATAAATAAAATTTGGAGTTTTGGAATTATTCCATATCTCAATGTAATTAAATGCTTTACTCGTTTATATTTTCTATATTTGAATTATGTTTATCTGGCAAATACCATCAACAATTTGAATTTCTTCCGCCAAAGAAAGGTAAATATTCCAACCACGATATATCGTACCAATTATCGATATTTACTAAACTTTCTTGCTCAAAATTGTCCTATTTAATTAAAAAAAAAATATAAGCATGTCACAAATACATATATTTTTACCATAGTTGAAATTATAGATACACATAAATATCCAATACCAAGAATGACAATTTCTTCTTAAAAATAAGCATTCTAAAGAAATTAAATAATATTATTTATCATATTTGCTAATCCGAGAATTTCAATCACTATCACAACCTTTAAAAGTCACGTTACTAAAATGCAAAACTGTAATTAAATAAATATTTCAAAAAAATATCCTTCGTCCCTCAACATTTATCGCAGCACCGCTCACTTCCGAAAAAGTGCCATCTCCAAAGCGCTCCGCTGTATCGATAGGCGCAGTCACCGTTTCGGCCACCACTACGCTCGACCTATTTTCAGTAGCAGCAACCTCAAGAAAAAAGGCAATATTTTGCGAAAAAGCGACTAAAGAGCCCCGGAAAAAGCAAATAAACGTAGTAGGCGACTATTTCTATGCAACGCAAAGGGACGACGACGGCGAGAGGAGCAATCGCAGTGTAAGCAAATGTGCGCAAAATGAAAGTGACAATCAAGTCATGGACGGGAGTTGCAACTTGGCGTTGGATAGCGAATGACGAGAACTGCGGAATTTGTCGCATGTCCTTCGAGAGCACCTGCCCGGAGTGCGCGCTGCCCGGTGACGACTGCCCGCTGGTGTGGGGTGTCTGCTCCCATTGCTTCCACATGCACTGCATCGTCAAGTGGCTGAACCTGCAACCGTTGAACAAACAGTGTCCCATGTGCCGCCAGAGCTGGAAGTTCAACATACATTAAACATCAACCAACCAACGTCCTAGCATAATCGTTGAATACAGAAGCAGCAGCATTAGTAACAGCAGAAACCAAGTAAACATTGTCCAGTCGTCGCGAATGAGAATGGAGAACAGCGATACCCAGCCGCATCTGCCGGCGGGTCTGCCCCCACTGCCAAAAAGCCTGAGCGCCGCCGCCGCTGCTTCCTCGGTTGCGTCTCCGCCTATTGCTCCACTGATGATGCCTCGCACTGCCTCGCCGGCTTCCGTCAGTGTGGCCGCCCTGACCGCAGCTGCCGGCGAGCTCTATCTGGGCCCCTCCACCTCATCTCAGGCGGCCAGGAATCGCAGCTACAATGGACACGGCCATAGCCAGCGGCACGGCAGTCTGTCGTCAACGCAGGAGTCGCTCAGCGACAGGGAGTCTGTGCACAGTCGTGCCTCCTCAACACACAGCGCGGGAGCCGGCCATACGCCCACCAACAGCTCGAGCAGCACCGGCGCCACCTCGTCGACCATCGACAACCAGTTGGCCATCTTGCGGCGGGAAATGTACGGCCTACGGCAGTTGGATCTGTCGCTGTTGTCGCAGCTGTGGGCCTTAAATGAGTCAATACAGGGATTCCGGGTTTTCCTGCAGGAGCAGGATGCCATGTCGCCGCCTTCGAGGTCACGCACACCATCGGATGCTAATTCATTGTCCTCCGACGAAGAGGACGATGGCTCCTATGCGCCAGTGGCGTTGCCCAAGATGACGGATGCCTCAGGAGGAGGAGGGGGAAGCGTTGGTGTGGTTAACTCCAGAGCCATGGCCTCGCCGGCAGCCAGCGGCGGGCTACCTACCAAATTAGCCACAGGATCGACCACATCTCATGCCTCGACTAGCTCCACTTCGGGGGCTTCCGGTTCCTCCTCGGCTGCCTCGTCTATGGGCAAACACCAGCAACTGCAACAGCAGCAACAACAGCAGCAACAGCAGGCATCTCACTATCACCAGCGGCCAGCGCCCCCACCCGCACCACCAGCCCAGCACAAGGCGCATCCGCAACTGCCGAGGATACTGCAGCAGCGCATGAGACAGGCACCGCCACCGCCGCCCCCCACACGACCCAAGGGGGGAAGCAGTGGTGGTGGTGGCGGCGGCGGAGGCGGAGCAAGCACCAGCAGCAGCAACCATAGCATCAGTAGCAGCGTAACGCAGTCTCATCAGCACCAACAACCACAACAACATCCCCATCCGCATGCCCACCATTCGCGACCCGTATGACAAAACCCGTTCTTGGACTAAGCCAAGGTCCAAGAACATAAAGCAGCCGCTGCCAACACTTCGGAAAAGGTCAATTAGACGACATTTCTCCAAGAGTCAATTCAAATTCAAGTGCAGAAGGATCACACATACACAATCTACCAACCACCAACACTCATCTCGAAAAGCTTGCCATGCTCCTCCATTATGTTCTTGAGATATCCAAAAAACAACACGAAACATATGAAGAAACACACAAATCTCTGTTTATAAATGTTTTTCGCGAAACGAAACGATGGAAATGTCTTTAGAGTGTAAGCGAACCCACTCACTTTTCACGTTTAATATTAAATGATAAACGCATGATGAAATTTGTATTCAATAATAATCGCTAAGTAGTAAAGGATAAGATCCTTATTATGCATCGTATGTATTACTCAAATTGTATAAACGTATATTTAAAATTGAATTGAACTTCAAATGCTTGAGATTCCGCATCGAGTACATAGATCTAGTTCCATTATTTGCGTTGACTCTCTGATTTGATTTGTTAGAATGCACACAATACACACTATCCAACGAGACAAAAAAAACTAAAAACTAAACCATGTAGCACTAACCAAAACTAAACTCTTGGCCTATACGTAATATGGATTGATATATCTGGTTTGATTTTATAGCCCCTGTTAAGTGAGAGATAAAATGGAAAAGCATATTATTATTATAGGAACATTTATCTGTATCTCAAAGAAAAACACTAGCTGATCTTACTGTTAGTCCAATAATCCTATCATTAACACTCCTACATCTCTAGGCATATATATGTAAAGCTCAAGTATTGGAGCAATTCCCCCGAGCAATTATATAATGCGTGGCAGAGCTGTAAGTCGGCGAAACAGGCCTATGACTAATTATTTGATTACAATTAAATCTCATTAAAATGGCTAAACCCATGTCCTCCATCTTATAGCCTTGGAACGTATTATATATAATATTTATATACTAAACAACATATACAATTTTTACCGCATATATAAACAAAGGTTTAACAAAACGATAATTGAACGAAACTCTGAGTAAATGCCATCGAGTATTTCCCCATATCACACGCAAAGTACGGGAGGAGATTGCGAAATGAAACAGGATTTACATATATTACCTAATCAAAAACAAAACAAAAAAAAAAGGAAGAGAAATAAAACAATTTCCAAATATTTATTGTTAGTCCTTAGAATGTTTTCTTTTTTCCTTAAATATTATTCTTCACTCCAAATTTAAACTATTAAAATTATTGTATCTGAAATCCACACAACGTTCGTATTTCACAAAATCCTTATTTTGTATTCCAAAAGCAAGACTAAAAATCAAAATCTGTGGAATTTGATATCAACAACAAACCAGTTCACTGAAACATCGATATAAGAACAATATATACAGCACAAGCACCCAAAAAAATAAAGGCTTTGAATGACTTGCCCTGAAATATGTCGGATAAAGCGAATATAAAATTGAGAAGTTAATTAAAAATGAGCAAAAACCATTCTTTTACTTTTACTTTAATTGTTCCTTCTAATACATCATTTAATTGTGATTTTATTCCTTAAAAATACATTACATTTTAAGCTTTATTGGTTAATTATCAGTCATATTCCCACCAAGTTATTCAAAGCCTTGGCAACCAGCTCGTAAACTCATCAAATATTGCCCATTTGAGATGAACTTTTGAAAGCTTTTGCTGTGTACAAAAAATAAAGACAAGCAAGATATCGAAAATTTACACTGACCACAAAAAAAAGAAAATAATAAAACAATGTATACAACTTTTGTGTGGGATTGTTCAATTGTAACACAGTTTAATTCGAAATTGAGATAGAAATACAATTAATGAACAAAATAATTTATACATTTCTCGGTTTTGATGGAAAATGATAATGGATTAAATCGTTATAAAAGCATGTATTATGTAATGGCAAATTGTTTAATGAAACGAAAGAAGCGATAGCGATACGAATCGATACAATAAATATCAATTTAAATATCATTTCGCACTTATGAATTATTTAAAATGTTATCAATAGTCGTTTATTCAATGTCTTATTCGATGTCACACTTAATATAAATTTTTGTTTTTCGGGGTCTCCACAGAACCAACCCCATGTCAAAGTCTGGAGAAGTTATGGCCTAAGTGCTGAAAGTTCCGCAGCAGTCCGAGGGGATTTCTGAAAGATAAGTGTACATTTAAATTAGAATTCAATTTAAAATCGGAACCCGAGCTCAGAGAGGGACTACAAAAACCACTTAAAATCTAAACAGCTCAATTTAAATATCTGACGATTTATAAGTTTGGTTTCTGTACCCCTGAGCCAGGAATTATTTGCCTAGAATGTCATATACTCACTGTCCGTGGGTCCCCAACCAAGTGGTACTCCTAGTCGACTATTCTCTTGCTTGAGCCACTGATAGAGCGGATCAAAGTACTCCAGGAGAGCGGCTGCATCCATTTCCGTCTCACCGGTGAACTCCTGCAACACCTCCTTCCAGTGACGGGAGCTGCCCTTCGAAAGAAACTCGTGTAGTGCTCGTCCGGCTGCCTTGCTGTTATAGATGTCGCAGTTATCCAATGTCAACTGGCTGTTATTTGGCTCATATTGACCGGCCAAGCGGCACAGGGCCTTGTGGAACTGAAACTGGAAGATGTGGGCGGCGAAGTAGCGCAGATACTCCACATCAGCGTCAATATGATACTTGGCTGGCGGATCAAAGTCCTTCTCGGTGCGGGAAACTGGCGGCTCCACGCCTCCGAACTCGGAACGCATTTGCCAAAAGCCGCAGTTCCATTGAGATTCTTCCAGTTCGTTGCGGAACACAGCATAGCGATACTTATCCACAGCATATCCAAAGGGTAAAAAGACAATCTTAGAGACGGCCTGCTTGAAAAGCTGGTTAATGCGACTCTTCTCGTCCAGCTTGGCATTATCGATCAGTCCAATGGTCTTCAGATGCTTGGCGGACATCACCGACAGGGCTATAACATCGCCCACAGCTTCATGGAAGCCAGGATTGGGAGCGCCTCGGAAGACAGCCGGCTGCTGTTCGTACTGCAGATAGTACTGGATGTGTCCCAGCTCGTGGTGCACCACATAAAAGTAATGGTTGTCCACCTCGGTGCACATCTTGATCCTCACATCGCTGTCCTGATAAAAGTCCCAGGCAGACGCATGGCACACCACCTGACGATCCTCTGGACGGGTAAGCACACTCAGATTCCAGAAGGTGGGCGGCAGGGCACGCAACCCAAGTGACTGGAAGAACTGATCTCCCAGCTCGAAGAGCTTTTGTACTGTGTATCCCTGACGCTCCATCTCAGCCTTTACGTCTACGAAAGGCTTCTCAGGAAAGGGTGTGAATAAGTCGATGACTTCGGTCCATGACTGGCCCCACATATTGCCCAGCAGACTTATGGGTATATTTCCGTCCGCCTTCATTACATCCGGACCGTAGTGCTGGCGCAGGCGATAGCGTACATATCCATGGAGATGTCTGTAGAAAGGCAGAAGTTGCTTAAAGGTGGCATCCAGTTGTCGCTCGAAGTCCGCATCCTCGTAGAACTGCACCCAGTAATCGGCATACGAACGATGATCTATAATGATTGAGAAAAAATACAAATTTTAATATAATTCTAATACATTTTAACATTTCTAATTGTTTTTATGAAAACTATAGATTAGTTTGGAGAGATAACCATTTTAGTTACGTTTCAAATCAAATCCTTAATTTTTAATTAACAATAATAAAAAAGAGCATTTGGCGTGCACTCTTAAATAATAATATTGTATAAAAATAGTTACATCATTCAATTGATAATGATATATTTTTAGAATCAAAATGAGGTTTTTTCAGATAAGCTTAAAACTGAGAGAAATATTTCGCTGATTCTGAAAGATTTCACTTAAGAATTGTTAAAGATGGATCATTTTTAATATGAATATCTTAATGGATTAAAAAATGCATTTTTTTAAGATTTTAAATTTGTATAAACACTTATCAAGTTGTATTTCATAAAGGCAAGTTTTTCTAAGAAAGAACTCCATCTAAATAATACTACTATACCTCTTCATATATTTTTCCTATCTTTCTATTCCAAAAACGGGCACCCTTTACCGAACCAAGAAAAACTTTAGCTCTGATTATCCAATTGGCTTACATTTCCTCCCAGTGCAGGCCAGACGTTTTCCCCCCTTCCCCGTTCCAAGGGTCAGACACTGGGGTTATCAGATTACCACTCACCGTTCAAATGGGACGCTTTGCGCGTCAGTCGCACGTACTCGGCAAAGTGCTCCCGCATGGGAGTTCCCGCCTTGTCGTACCACTCCCGCCAGTACCAGGCCAGCTCAGCCGGGTCCCGGCTATTCGACAGACGCTCCTGGATGCACGGCTCCAAGGTGCAGGAACAGTCGCTTTGATTGGCATAAGAACAGACCGTGGTGGTGGCATAGTTCGACTGCATCGAACTGATGGCATTCTGCAGGGCCAAGTAGTCGTCGGGATTAAGGGCAGAGGCACCCAGCTTGGAGAGATGCGTGGCCTGGCGTCGGATATTGGCATCCTCGGACTCCAGGTAATCGGAAGCCTTGATCCGCTGGGCCAGGCGCTTGTTGAGCTCTGCATTGCGGGCATACACCTCGATCATAGACTGGCGATTTGCCTCTGTGACATTGGTGTTGTAGGTGTAGCCGGAGAGAAACTCCTCGTGATAGCGCTTCCTTAACTGCTCATTCTCCAGCTCGAAGAAACGGCGGGCCTCCAGCACCGAAGCCGAACAGCTATTGCCCATGGAGAGCCCGTGGGGTAGCTGTAGATAAACATTTAAATTTAGAAATATGTATATGCAGAACCTAAATCCAATTCCTTATGGAATCAGCAGCCATAACTTACCCACAGCATGAACACCAGCCACAGGGCTAGGAACCCTCCGTTATCTAGCTTTCCCATTCTTCGACTGCTTCCAGAACTCCTACTCCTCCGACTTTTACCCAGCTCCAGCTGCTTTTATCAGCCTGCCGCCTGCTTCTGCTTTGCACTTTTAATTCAAATTATTTAAAAACACAAAACTCAGAAGCAAACAAATCCCGCACTGATTGCTTTGTCTTCTCCGCCGCTGTAGTCGAGCACAACTAATGCTAGATGCTGGAGAGAAATGCTTTTATATAGTCACCACACAATAACAGTGTCCACAGTGCTGTCTAAGCACAAAGGAAAAATGGCTCAGGGGTGCTTAAAAATATAAATTTAGTTTAAATTAAGTATTATAATAAATAAAATTAGTAAGTTAAATAGACCACATTAAGATTTCTTCAAAATTGAAGTGGAAACTTCAAAATATAATGTTTTTAATTATAAATTCTATTTAAAATTATTTTCTGCACAAAATGCAAAACAATATATATTTAAGGAGAATTTTTTTAATACATAAACACATATTTTTTCAACTAGAAATGTTATAGTAGGTATATTTGCTTTATAAACTCTCTAAATTAAGTTATTCTTTTAAATTAAAATATTTACTTCGTACATCTTGGAGAGAACTTTGCTATATCCATTATAGCCAAGTCCACAGCACTAGTCATATCGATACCATTTGGTTACTGCTTGCAGGTCTCGCATTCTCTTCTCCCAATCAAAGGTGTGTGCGTTCGGCGAAGTCTTACACCTGCCCGCCAATCTACCTGGCTCTGTATAAATTTCGTTTATTTTTTTTCTCTCTGCCTGCTTGGCTCAAATGACACTCAGCTGTTGTGTCCGGTGCCGATGGTGGTTAACAAAAAAGAATTGTTGAAAAGCGATAACCTCTACCTGTTTGAAATTGGGAAAATTATATGGAATGACCTAGAGCAGCCAGATTTATATACATAGGTTTTCCATGTTTTTTATCATAAGAGAGAAATGGTAATTATTCTTCGTCAGGTTTAACACTCAACCTGGTCAAAATAAAACCAATTTCAAGGATAATTACCTTAAAAACAATGAGATATTCCATATATTTTGTAATTGCTTTTATTTGATTAATATATGGGAAAATTAGGGTCTACCTTCCTCGTCCAGGCGTGCAGTCCGCCTATCAGGTCCCGGATGGAATGCATGGGAAATCGAGTGCGCACATGCTGAACTGCTATCTGGGAATCATTGCCCCGCCGACACAGCAAAACAATAGGCAGCTCCTTGTCCTCAAGCTGGCTTTCGAACCGCTTTATGTAGCTATCGTCAAGGATTTCGGCCAAAGGCACGTTTACAGCCCCAGGCAGCTGACAGATTTCGAATTCAGCCGTCGGTCGGACATCGATCAACAGATGTGGTTGTGTCTGCAGCTTCTCCTGGTATTCCTTGACCTTTAAACGTTCCTCTTTAGACAGCAAATTTTGCACGTCGTCCTTGTCGTTCGCTCGCATTCCGCAGAACATTTCGTAGTCGATCAGCTGTGTGATCAGTGGTTGTGCGGAGCAGACATGACAGTTTGGCCGCTTGTTGCGGATGCGAATGTTGCGAAACAGGCATGTGGTGCCATCGAATATCAGCAGTCGACCGGCGAGGACATCGCCTAGGCCCACAATTACCTTGATAGCCTCCAGGGCCTGCATGGCTCCTATGGTTCCAGTTACAGCGCCCAGGACTCCGCCATCGCCACAATTGGTGACTGATTCCTTGGGAGGAGGCACTGGATAGAGGCACCGGTAGCAGGGACCATTCCCATAGTTGTAGACAGTCAGTTGTCCATCCATCTTGAGGGCACTGCCGGAGACGAGGGGCTTCTGCAGCATTACGCAGGCGTCGCTAAGCAGATAACGTGTGGCCACGTTGTCACTGCAGTCCAGGACCACGTCGTAGGACTGGATGATGTCAAGGGCATTGAATCTGTTCAGTAGCCTCACATGACTCTGGATTTCACAGTGTGGGTTCAACTCCAGCAGAGCGAACCTCGCAGAATCCGGTTTAGTCCAGCCGACCCGCGTCTCCGAGTGCAAGATCTGCCGGTGGAAGTTGCTTCGCTCCACATGGTCGTAGTCCACGAGCCCCAAGCGTCCGCATCCGGCTGTTGCCAGATATTGGGCTGCCGGACAACCCAATCCGCCCATGCCCACAATTAGCACTGAGCTGTTCTTCAGCTTCAATTGCCCCTGAACCCCGAAATCGGGCAGGATCAGTTGCCGGCTGTATCGGGCTATGTCATCGTTGGTCAACTTGGTGTGCGGTGTCCTAGTTGGCGCCACTGGAGCGCCCTCATCGTCCTGATCTTCGCCTCGGGCAGCAGCTGCAGCGGACACTATCTCCTCCAGGTAACGCAGGCTCTGCTCCTTGCTATAGAGCGTCGCCCGCAGTTCAGCGATCTCCTGCTTCAGCTTTGTCCTTTCTTCCTCAACACCCAATTCGATCATTGCACTGATTCAACCACAAATAGTGATCTAAATAAATCTATCTTGCGAGTATCAGCTGCTCGGAAAGTGGTGTTTTGAAGATGCAACGTATCGATAGCTATTCTACATCGGTATATCAACATTCGGATTCAAAAATTACTTTCCTCTGATGTTTATTTTATTTTAAAAACAAGCTTTTTTATGTTGAAATTTTTGATTAAAGATAATCTAAAATATTAACAACTTCTGCCGCATACCAACAGGAAAACAGCTTTTAAAAATACATAATTTAATTTTTCATCCCACTGTCATGTATCGATGTATCGATGACTTTGTCCAGCTGTTTTGCCATCGATTCCGGCATCTGGACTGTGTTTACAATTATCTAATAGTAAAATTAAGAATTAAGAATTAAAAAACATGTCCTGGCTGAGTAGTGCGATCCAGAAACTCGGCAGAGCCTCCCTCCTGACCCTGGGGGGCAGGACACTGGCGCCGGTTGCATCGACGTCCACCACCGTGCGACACTTGTCCCATGCCGAACGAAGAGCACGCGGTCCCACTGTGCGCCGCTATGGATACGAGGATAAGATCTTCAAGAGCGGCCTGCTGCCTCATGTGGACAATGGCCAGAAGCTGCCCATGCCCGTCTACCGCCCCAAGAATGCCTGGTCGCAGAAGCGTGCTCTTTTCGGTCAGAACGACTACATCGACATACTTGGAAATGACCGCCTGCATCCAGTGAAGGTGCTTTACTCACTGCCATCATGGCTGCGAGGCGTCTCTGGCAACGAATACCAGGTGCTGCTGCGTAAACGCCGTCTGCTAGAGAAGTCCAAGTACCCTATTGCTCGACCCACCAAGTGGAGGGAAATGGAGAAGCGTATCCTCTACCTGTACAGGTTCCTGAACCGCAAGACCAAGACTGGTTATTCGCATCAGTAAATCAGACATCCATTAAGATCAAATAAAGTTTTTGTTTTAATCTGATAATATTTAGAGTTTACTTATGTTAAGAGTATGCCGTGCTGCTCCTCCTTTTTCAAAAATTGAATCCGCGGAGCAGCGTTTGCATCTGTACAAGGTTCCTGGATCCAGTAATTCATCTGATATTGTTCACGAATGGCTCATTTCAACACTATTCTCGCCTCTACGCCATCTATCCAAATCTTTTGGCCTTTGAACAGACAGAATTCGCGTTTTACGTGAGCGAAGAGCAGGTCCGTAATGAGGAATATCTGACCCGTAGAAAAGGCAAGCGTGGCTCCAAAATAAAAGTTTGCATTTGCGGAGCCAGCGTAGATCCATAAATGCCACAGAGCTCCCATCATGGACAGCGTAACCAGGAAGAATGTGAAGACCACAAAGCCATGCGCCATGACTAAAATGCAACATAAATTAATACGGCTTTCAAGAGTGTAAAAATCACAGTACTAACATTTCCAGCAACGCTTCCACAGCGGCAGCAGTGCCAAATAGAAGCCCACATCGCCCAAGCTGGGGTATGCTCGAAACACGGCCATGAGAGCCACTAGGACGGTGGCCAACAGAAGTGGCTCCTTGCGCAGCTTAATACTGAGGGGAAGCAGGTACAACACCGTGGCATTCAGTTGGAATGTGATCAGGAACATGGTTCGGAAGTGCTCAAACATTTCAGTGAAGAAGTACCAGAACAAACCAATATTCGGCTGCAGATCACGGAAATAAAAGCTGTAAAACAAAGAAAATTTAAACTGTGTATTTATATTTCAAAAATTATTAACAGATTTATTTACTCACATGAATCCCAAGGTGCCATCCAAAAAGTTCCAGCTATTCAGCACCAAAAAGTTGGCAAAAGCCACACCCACACAGCTGGCGATGAAGAGCAGCGTTATGACTAGACCTCTCCGGATTGATTGCCGTGAAAACACCAGAAGCAATGGAGCTATCAGCACGATGGGGTAGAAACTGCGGACGGTTTCAAAGGCCAGAACCAAAAGGCAGGGAAGCAGCAGACCCTTCACCAGGCAGTACAGAAATGAAGCCAGGAACAAATTACTGATCACCGTGGAAGTCATGCCGATACAGTTCATCACAGTCAGAGGATTGAAGAGATACGCCACGATCACCAGCTCGGGAATATCGTATTTGTCCAAGTCACTGAACTGCAGCTCCACGGTGTCCTTCGCATAATACTTTTGTTCCGTCGTCTGCTTTTCCTGCTTTTGCCGGACAAAGCGGCGACTCATCAGATAGAGAAGGGCGGCGGTAAAGACGTCCAAAATAATGTAGAAGGCAGGCAGAAAATGCGGGTACTTTTGGAATAAGCCAGAGAGAGCGCTGAGGATCAGTGGCGTCTCGTGGACCAGATCGCCTTGGTACGGATCAATGCCGCTCTGCAGCAGGAAGATGCCCTCTTGCACTGCAAGGATAAAACACACATGAACACTTAGGCACATTAACCATCTGTTTGTTTACTCACTGCGCTTGTGTGAATTCAGAGGCGTCGCGAACTCCACTCGGTTGCCAATCATGGCAGCCAGCGGCGTGCGGCTGAAGTAGAAGCGCACCACGCCGCCCAGGAGGAGCAGTTTGAAGAATTTTGCGTCCATGATCTAATTGGAGGCGCCTGGCATAGTCTATGCAAGAATCTACTGACACCGCCTGGAAATGGCAACGAAGCCGCCTACAGCTGTGCCTAGTGATGGCACGAGCTATCGATAGGCTGGCGATTAGCTGTCGTGTTTTGAAGCCCAAATCTGTGGTTTCATTTGTTTTTCTATTTTATTAATAAATATTCATGGAATTCTTTAACTCCTTTTAAATGGAACATTTCCCAATCAAATACTTTTTATACAGAAAAATTGTAAAAGTATCAAAAAACCATTTAAGCTCTCATCTCTACGCGGCGCAACACATGCTGAGAGTGTCATCCCTAACCGCCTTGTTGTTTGCTTCGTTGAATTCTTTCACTTCTTTTTTTATAAATTAAAAATACAATATTGTTTGAATTATGGGTGGAAGCAAGAAAAAAACGAAAAAGGCGAATGTCTTTAAAGAAATACAGGACAATTTCAAGCAGCTCACCAAGAATCCAGAGCGTTTCCTCAAGTAAGTTTGCCAACCAGCCGCGCACGTGTTTTACTTTTCTAAACAACTTTTATTACAGGCCACAGCCGGACCAAATAGAAGCCATTGAGAAACTCATTCAGCAGACCTACAAAGTGAGCATCAGCGGCGATGTGGCAAACAATAAGGATATACTGCAGGAGCTGGTTCTGGAAGACATGGACGAGGAGCAGATTTGGCAGCAGATGGAGATACGCAACGAGTTGGTGTTGGATAAGTTGATAGAGAGCACGGCCAAGTTGACGACCATGCGAGAGCAGCATTTGGGCATTGAACTGGACGAAGGCGAGGAAGATGAGGCCGAGGAGGAGCAGGAAGAAGAGGCAGATTCTGCTGAAGAGGAACAAGAACAAGAATCGGATCTTAGCGATGATGAACTTGAGAAGCCAGCGAAACAGAAAGCCATTGCACCCAAACGTAAGCAGAACAAGCGGGGGCGCAGCTCTATAGTGGACGACACTTTCTTCAAGTTGGAGGAGATGAATGAGTTCTTGGAGCAGGAGGATGCCAAAGAATTGCGCCGACTGGACAGTAAGCGGCGAGGAAATCAAATGGATAACACCATCGATCACTTTTCTGAGAATTTCGGTCTTGAGGACAGCGAGGATGGAAATGTCAACTATGCGGATTTCTTCGATATGGACGAGGAACTCGAGCAGCAGGCAAGACTCCAAGGCAAAGGCAAGCAAAAGGATTTCTTTAACGAAAACGAAAGTGAAGATGAGCAGGACGAGGACGAAGGCGAAGATGGAGACAATGCAGAGCTTGATATGGAGGAGGGTGAGCCAGGCGAGGATCAAGAAGTGGCCAGTGAAATAGATGAATCAGAGTTTGTGGCCAAAAGTGGCGTAGAACCAGCCAGCGACAGCGATTCAGGTTCTGGCTCTGAGAAAGAGGAACATGACGATGAGGAAGATCAAGAGCCGGTGGCACCGCCCTCAAAATCCTCCAATGAGCTGAGAGAGGCCCGCTTGTTCCAACGAATTCGCGACTATGAAGACGTGGTCCTAGGCGAAAAGCCCTGGCAGCTGAAGGGCGAGGTAAAGGCGGCAAATCGACCCCAGAACTCGCTGCTCGAGGAAATCCTTGACTTCGACTCAACAACCCGACCCACAGCACCAATCACAGAGGAGGATAATCGCTCCATTGAGGACATCATCAAGCAGCGGATACGTGACAAGGCCTGGGACGATGTTGAGCGCACAGTTCGCCCGGTAAACACGCCACAGGAGTACCGCAAGCAGCTGGTTCTCGACCAGGAGAAGTCCAAACAATCACTGTCTCAGATCTATGAGGCGCAGTATCAGCGCGAACTGGATAAGCTTGATCCCAATCGCGATGCGGACGATAAGTCGGGTCCGGAGCCAAAGGAGCATCAAGAAATCAAGCGAGCCATGCGTTCGCTCTTCCTCAAGCTAGACGCCCTTTCCAACTTCCACTTTACACCCAAACCGGTGGCGCCAGAGGCCAGGATAGTGACCAATACGCCGGCAGTGCACATGGAAGAGGTAGCCCCGGTGGCGGTAAGCGATGCTAAGCTGCTGGCACCCGAGGAAGTGTTCCGCGGTCCCAAGCATGCGCCTCTGGGCAAGGCGGAACGCGACCGAACGGACAAGAACCGTGAACGCCGCAAGAAGAAACAGAAGCAGCGAGCCATCAATACGGCTTTGGAGCAACGTGATCTGCAGCGCGCCAAGGAGGGTAAGGCGCCAACGAAGAGGGAGTCGGATGCCAAGCTGCTGAAGAGCATCACCAAGAGCCGCAATGTTGAAAAGGTAAGTTATAATAATAATTTAAAAGGGATTTTAAGTCTTAATATGATATCTTTTGTAGATCAACACGAGCAGTAACGACCAGGGTGCTCTGAAGTCCTCCAAGGCCTTCTTCAACAAGCTGCAGGACACAACAGCGACGAAAGCGGGCATCAAGCGACCCAAGAAGGATCCGTCTAAGGCGAATGCTAAGAAGCTCAAGCTTTAATTGTACAAATTAAGACTCCTTCTCCTTCTGTTAATTGCCTTTTGCCTAGCCAAGTTTTCGCCTCGCCAGTCACGTTCTGGAAAACGGTCACAGGCACACATACACGCCCACGAAGGATTTCTGGTTAAAGGAGAGCTCTGGTGGCTCCAATTTGATGCACCATGGGAGCTGGCATGCGCCGGCATTTCGATGATTCCCTGTGCGAGTGGCCTGCGAGTGTGTGTGTGTGTGTGTGGGCGGGCGGATTGTGCGAGTCTGAGTCAAGGACATTTGGCGGTGGCCTGGCGGGGTGATTAGGCACACGTGTAATGTGAAAGATGTGACTATTTTTAGAATTATTTTACTTAAAATAAACTGTTTGCTATGTAAATAGAAACGAAATAAAAGGAAGTTGTAAGTAAGCCGCACGAATGTGAGAAAAATATGTGAAATTTAAGACTTTTGGGTTATTTTAGGGTTTTCTTTTAATAGTAGAGGAAAGGAAATGCATAAAAATTATTGGGTTTAGTTTCTTATTTTAGTTTTAAAGAATTTTTAATCCAGAATAGGGTTCTGTTAAATTTTGGAAGGACTATAGTTTGAAATCATTTTCATATTAGTAATTATTATAAAATTATGATATAACAATAAATAATATAAAATAGGGTAATATAGTATAACAATTAATAATATAAAATAGAGTAATATGTTAATTAATTAACTAATAATAAATATTTGATTACCGGTTATTAGTAAATGTTTTATATAAATTAGATCTTTAATTCTGATAGCTCTTTAAAATTTTGTTGCTATACATAAATACTAGCTTATTTCAGTCTGTATGATAATATTAAGTAATAGAAAATAATAAGAAACGCATAATTAATTAATTATTCAATTTAAATATTTTTGATCAAGATTCATCCAAGTTCTCCACCATTGATTAGAAAAAATGCGCTAATTGTCGCCAGAAGTGCTGTGCCGGCACTTGGGGTATTTTTTAGTACATTTTTCAACTTTGCACGTGTAGAGTTTAATACGGCGTGTGTTGCTTTTAAAATTTAATTTTACCCCCGAAAGAAAACACACAGTTGCCGAATTTAAGATGGTAAAAGTGCAGAAACCCCAGCCAAAATCGCTCACTAAGAGCAGCAGCATTGGAGGCGTAGCCAAGAAGAAGGGCAAGCAGGAGAAGGCCAAGAAACTGCCCGAAGAAGCCGTCGCTGTGGTCGCTGCCAGCGCGAAAAAGTTGAAGAATGCTGCCCCCAAGCCAGTCGAGGCGAAGGCCAAGAAGGAGCAGAAAAAGCCAGCGGTGAAACCAGAAGCAGAAAAGAAGCAGCAAGCCAAGGCGGCCAAGAGGCCAATGATTCTGGCCCCGTCACAGTCCCCCTCTCCTGCTCCTGCGGCGGTGAAAAAATCAAAAGTAAAGGCGGCTGCTCCCGCGAAGACGGAGGCTGTCAAGAGGGCTCTGATCCTGGCTCCTCCAGAGTCGCCAGTAGTGCCTAAAAAACAAGTCAAGCCCAAGGTAGCTGCTCCTGCTGCTGATAAAAAAGAAAAATGGGCCAAAAAGGTCGTGGAAACCGAGGCTCCTCCAGCAAAGAAGTCTGCTCAAGCTAAGAAATCAGTTGCAGTTGCTCCTCCCGCAGCTAAGAAGCCGGCTGCGGTAGCCACTCCAGCTAAGAAATCAGCTCCTTCAGCTCCTCCAGTTAAGAAGTCGGCTGCCGCCGCTGCTTCGGCCAAGAAGACAGCTGCAGTTGCACCACCTGCAGCCAAGAAGGTGGCTGCTGCTGAAGCACCCAAGAAGTCCCAGAAACCAGCTGCGGCTGAAGCACCTAAAAAGCAGTCCGCTAAGCCAGCTGCTTCGCTCCAAAAGAAGGCAAAGTCGGTGCCGAAGATTTCCAAGCCCGCCAAGGCGCCCAAAGGAAAGAAAAACATCAACAAGAAGAACACAGCCGCCAAGGGCAAGCCCGTTCGCAAGGAGCCTGTTAAGACCAAGAAGCCTGTCGAGCTGACCTTCGAACTGAAGTCCTTTGACGAGGACAGGTACAAGGAAATCGTTAACGAGGCCAATGTAACGAAAATCAGCGAGGCGCTGAAGACCCTTGTGGAAGGCGAAGTGGCCAAGAAGAAGGCCACCTCGATTTTCACCGACTACCGCTACATGCTGCAGGTGGCCAGCTACAAGATCGCCAGCTGCCCCAAGCGCGTAGCCAAGCTGGCATTGAAGCACTCGCTGGTTAGCAGCGATGACGACGTGGCCATCATTGTGCCGGATTTGCAGCGAGGTGCCAAGTTTGATTTTGAACCAACGAAGCAGCACTACGAGGATCTGTTCCGTGAGGCGGGCGTGGAGCAGCGCCTCACCATCGTGCCATTCAATCAGCTGCGCACCGAGATGGGTCCCTTTGAGGCCAAGCGCAAGTTCCTGAACAGTTACGACTACCTGCTCTGCGATGGTCGCCTCTGTGGTCAGGCCACTGCCCATCTGGGCAAGGTAAGCTATCTGCCTGTACTTTAGGGTAATTCCCAGCATTCCAAGAACTCGCTATTGAGCTCATAAATAATCCTCGACGAGAGGTATATATACACGGCCCTGCAGGTCTATCAACCACTTGCATCCTAATCTCCGGCTCGTACTGACAGTTTTCTGTGCTTATCCATTCTTTGTAGTTCACCCAAAAACCGCGTAATGTACTGCACGCCGTTCGCCTGGGCGTAGAAGTTAACCAAATAGCAAAGGAGGTAACCCGCGCCCTTAAACGTACCGCTTACCGGCAGCTGGCAAAGGGCGATCTGACGTCCATTCCAGTCGGTAATCATCAGCACAGCGCCGAACAACTCGCGGAGAACATTCTTTTGGTGAGCAAGCAGCTGCAGAAGGACTTTCCCGGCGGACTAGCCAACATTAGGTCGCTGTACCTTAGGATCGACATTGCGGGAACTTCAGCGCTGCCGCTATACGTCAGCATGTGTGCTCCACCAGCAGATACACCATATGTGGTGGGACCACGAGAGCAGCGCATGCTCAAGTTGAAGAAGCAGGCCAACGAGGTACTCTCACGGTTCGCCATGACCAAGGATGCTGAGTTTGTGAAGCTTACCGCGGATCAGGTGAAGCGCAAGGCGGAATTGAAGAAAGAGAAGGCAGCTTTGCTGGCAGCGGATGCTGCTCCAAAGGATAACGATGGCGAGGACACCGCTGTGCCCACGAAAAAGGCACGCAAGGAGTCTAACAACGAGGCGGCTAAGGCCGAGGAAGAGGAATCCGATGAAGAGGACGCCGATGAGGCAGCGGGTGAGGGCGAAAGCGGTGATGAGGGAGATGATACCGATGACGACGACATTGATGAAGAAGATGAGGAGGATGAAGATGACGACGACGACGAGGATGAGGAGGATGATGATGATGATGACGATGATGACGATGAGGAAGATGAGAAGTAATTTCCCCTAAACTTATTCCTCTCGATTAGTCGCAGTTTTATATATCTAACAAATAAAACAAAAAAAAAACATGCAAACCATGCGTTCAATTCCGTTTGCAATTTTTACAAACAGTTTAGTAATAAAGAAATGTTTTAAGTACTGAACATCAATATCTAATGTGTGTTTGTTTATTTATATTTTTATATTCAAAGTTAACAATTAAACCTTTATTACATTTGTTCAATCGCCGCTAAAAGTGTAATGTTGTATGCAAATAAGTACAGCAGCAATTCATTGTAATGCCCATGAATATTCATATTAATTCACATATGCACTTCTATATCTGCATATCCTTAAATCAGGCATGAACTTTTATGGTCGTTGCATTCCTTTTCCCAGATTGCTGGCAATGTTTGTCCGCGGAAAATGGCTCAGATTCTTGCTGAGTTATCGCAGCTCAAAGTGGATGCCGACCCAACCCTTCCTTGGCATCCTTTTGCGGTAATAAAAACCAAATATGCATTATGCCCCGGACTACGCTCAGCGGGATGTCACCGCAACTATGGCTGGCTATACTTACAACAAACTCCATTTCAATTTTCATAGGAACAGATTTATATGCAAACGCTTTACATATATAGTTCTTGTATATAGTTCGCACCCATAAATCAGCTCGACTCTGATACAAACATCCAGTGGGAGTACAACGAAATGCAATTTCTTTGATGTCTCTGACGAATTATGTATGTATGAAGGTTTGGGGTTAACCAAAAGTTCTTTTTTGCCTGCATAATTCCTCTTAATTAATCTATTGGATTGGTGTTTTAGGCCTAGAGTGACTTTGACAGCTGGATGTTCAAGTTCAGCGCTGTCTGGTCCAATTCCAACTTGAGATCCTTCTGCTGACCATGGGTTACTTTTTTGTGTTGGAAAGGTCGCGGCCCTAGAGATTAGAATCACGTTTCAGGCAAACCGCCGACAAAAAAAAAGAACAAAAACCATAGCCAAGCCGGACACGTCGCCGGCAACAAGAACAAAAACATTGTAATGCTTTTATCAGTCCACATTATCATTAGCCGCGCTTTCTGTTGGTGCCATAAAATCCATACATATGCGAAGATAAACAAGGCTTTTTTTTGTTATTTTTGTTGATGTATGTATATGCGGATATAAGCAGCAAGGATTCCCCACATACGCATTTGGATTTTTCCCACTTCCGTTGCCATTTCCATTATTAAACTCGAATTTGCTTCAGTCAGCGGAAAAAGAGAGTTAAATAATGCTTGGATTGGCGGCGTTGGAGGGATGGGGAGTATTTATTCTTTAAATACGTACAACATTTCCATTTAAGATTTAAAAGGATAAGGTTAGGGGAATGATTTAAGGTATAATTTGGTGTTTCTAGTAAAGAAAACATTTTGTAATGACTTAAATTATTAGAGTACATACACAATTATCTAGTTTAATAGCTTATTTTCCTTTTATTCTGCATAAATCAATGTGGAAATCGTCCCACTCAATTTTATGTGACAGACCAAGCATAGCCATTTCGGTATTCACGATACTAATTTGCATATCAGCCATATAATTGCATCATCATGCTATTTATCGTTGTGATAAGCAACTAATTGTGAGTATGCGAAACAAAATTCCCAAATATAGTAATTGGTGACCCAGTAATCTCTCGGTGATTAGTCAGAACGGATTCGGAAAAATTGCGGAAAGATATGTAAATGCCATTTATGAGATAATGCTACGTAGAATTAATAATAATCTAGTTTATTGGGGGGATTTATATTGGATTTACGGGCTGACAGCTGCCGGGAATGGCCAAACTAATTGAAAATAATCAGATGCTGATTAGTGCATGATCGATGGCCGAGGGCCCCGATAAACAATTCGATAATTGTGCGTAATAGATGATTAATAAACTGATAGCCAAATAATACGTATCCGACTGGTTGCCGATGCCCTTTTGCCACGTGTTGCGTATACGACTGGGTGGCCAGCACCCACTAGCGCCCATGACTGCGCAAAATCCTCACCGAAATACGCCAACCGTCGATGTCGATTACGTTGTGGGCGGAGGCGGCGGTCTTCGGTGGCGCCGGACTTCGGGAGTCCGGCCTCGGGTCGGTACCGAGTCCGGGTCCCACCTGAACGCGTTGAAATCTTTCGTATCCTCGCCTCGTATAAATCGCGGTCTCCTTGGCTGCCGATTTCACTTACGTTTCAAACTCAAAGCCGTGCAGTCAGCAGCAGCCGAACCAGAGCAACGTTATCGGTATTTAAAAAATATTCTAGAAAATCGTTTTTCAACGTTATTTGAACACAGTGCTTGCGCTTTTTTCAGTGAAATATTCAAGACTCTAAATAAAAGTATTTTTTGGAGAGAGTGTTGTGTGAATTGTTGTGAAAAGGTGAGCGGAAAAATATGGCTGTGGATTTGAAATCGTTTGAAATGGTGTCTCAAAGGATGTTACAAATCATAAGAAAAAAAAGAAACTATATATATTAAATGATTTTCTGCAATATTGATCATAATTTTAGGCACCCTTTTAAAAGATTTTAAATCTGCATTAATTTTAAATAAAAGACAATGTACACCTCAATTTTCCCTAAGCAACGTTAATTTTAATTCAAAGGAATGAGTATTGCGTTTAAAAACAATCTATTAATAGTATTTTCTTGGTAATTAAAAAAACGCTAAATTATACTAAGGTAGGTGGGGAAATAGATAGGAAGATGACGATAGATTTGTAAGAAGACCTTTAGATTCTATGAATTTAAAAAGAATACAAATAATTTTCTATGACGGTTATATATATAATAAAAATACTTAATTTATTAAAACAAGAGTTAATAAAAAGGTTTAAAAATATTATAAACCTTAAAACAGGTAAGTGTAGAAATACATAAGCCGAAGTTGATAACTTTTTAAAATTAATAATTAAATTATAGAAATGTCATTTTTATTTCTTGAATAAAAAACCAACCACAATAATGAAAATCTCAGAGTAAAATTTAAATAATAATAATAAAATTCCAAAAAGCAGACCGTTTTTATTTCTTGTGTTTATAAAACTTTCCCTTTTATTAAGTAAAACTAAATGTGTTGAGTTTCATTTAAAATTAAATTTAATAGATAGTTATTATTAATTTATGTAATTTAAATTAAAATTATTCTGTTATTTCTATTATTTTATTGCAAATTTGAAAGGAATTGTTTACGCCTTCAATTTTTTGTATTTATGAAAGTATGTGAGTTCATTTTTTAAATTAATATTATTGTTAAAATAATTATTAACTTATCTTATTAATAACATATTTTACATGACATGACATATTTTACTATTTTAATTCCCATATTAGCTATTATAAATTTATTAACCACTAAAAGAAATACTCTGCTCTTTATTCTATTTGAGTTTTAGGGAATTTGAAAACAAAAAGAAAGATTTGGCTTGCTAAAGTAGTTCTTTCTCGTTATTCCTTCTTCTTTTAACAAGGGTTTATATATTTCCAAAACCTCTGTACTTTATCAAACTAACTAAGTCTTGTACTCAGAGCTTTCTATTTTTTAATTAAGTCATTGTGAAGAGCTTCTTACATATGCGGAGAACTTTTTAGGCTAGCTCATGTGAACCATTTTGACCCGATCTCAACTTAATTATGATTTTATGGCTCAAATTTTCATATGTTTATAATTCGGTAAATGCCCTGAGCTGGCCCCTTCAGAAATTGCTTCTTAGCTGGCCTAAGCCATAAAGTCAACATGGAACCCAAGACCATTGTGGCGGCGGGTCCCGGATGATGATGTGTGCTCTATGCACAGGACATTTGTTGCTTCCCCTTTGTCCTTTTGGCCCTGGCGACCATTTTCCTTGTTGTATCGGCCAGGATCTTTATTTTATGCTGCAAAATTGAAGTTGTCCCCTTGGCTTTATGGCCGCCTGGCCTGGATCGAGTAAGTCCTTTGGATTATCGCAATCATTTTAAGCTTTACTCTCGCCCATATTAGGGCGCCCCTATGTAGTTTAATGTTGCTACGGCAAGCGCTACTCCCATATAGCGGTTTGCCACTTCAATTGCTGAAACTTTTGCGCGAAGTTCTTCTTAAACTTGTTGAGTGTAAAGTTCTGTGAACTTAAAACACAGGCAATTGAAATTAATTTCCCTGCATTAATAACAACAGTTGTGAACTCTGATTGGCCCCGAAATTGCTCAGTGAGTCGCATGAGTGACTGGGCCTGGGAGCATCCATAACTTAAACAGAATTCAATCGAATTGTAATTGGAGCATGACCTTAATGCCTCAAAGAGTATCTTGTATTTCATGTTTAATAAATGCGCAATTAAAATCCATTTAGTTAGTCATAAAGTGGAACTTGCTGTTTATAGAAACAAAAAAAAAAAACGGCACTAATTGGAAAATGATGAAAATTAAAAATGTATTTAAGTGTGGTGCAGCGCAAAAGCCGCTTAGCTGCGGAGGAAGTAAACGTGAGAGATTGCCTAGCACAGTGTCCCTGGGTTAAGCCATACATGCAGGATAAATGCCATTAATCCTGCCATTTTTTGTATGCATTTTATGCCATTATTTATAATGGTTACAGAGTTTTTTGCGAGATAAAATAGTAAAGAAGGGGATTATGTTTTTTTAATGATTTAAATTTTTATATGAATTTTTATTGCTATATATTTATTTGGTCCCAAAAAGATTATATTATCTCCAAGTTTACTGAACATAAAAGTGCATTTTTTAAACAAGTATAGAATGCAATACTAAAAGAAAAAATGATTAAAGCTACTTATATTTAAAAATGGTTAGTTTATTTGTGAAAGTTTGGGTAACTCAAAAGTTAAGGCTTCCTTCAACAAATAGTTTAAAGCTCCACCCTTGTTTTAAAAGAATGTTATATTATGCAAATTATTTATGGACATGTATGAGATTTTAATGTCTGCAATTTCAATCATCCTTTGCCCAGGACCTTTGCCTTTTCAACAATTTATGTCCACTGTTTTATGCAACACCTTTTTCGTCACTTTGTTCATTTTATGTTGCCTACTTTCTTGGGCCAACGACATACATATTGGGTGTGGGTGCGGGTGCGGCTGTGGGGAAATTCAATTCTCTCGCTCAGGTGCTCCGAATGAAATGGAAGGCGTCGAAAGCACTACTTAATTTAATGCTCTGCCCGCCGGTTGTTTACGAAATGCTCCTTCGACTGCGACAATTTGTGGGAAATCCTTGTTTTCTTTAAATTTACAAAAGGGAAATAACAAGCCGAGCTGAGAAATCACAAGAGACGGAGCGAGAAAGAGAAAAGGCCAGTTGATTTGGGTCTTTGGATTTCCTATC
The DNA here is from genome assembly GCA_008042515.1 of Drosophila truncata. Taxonomy (NCBI): domain Eukaryota; kingdom Metazoa; phylum Arthropoda; class Insecta; order Diptera; family Drosophilidae; genus Drosophila; species Drosophila truncata. Next base: position 23,777 of record VNJQ01001737.1, on the reverse strand, counting down.
ACATTTTTCCCATCTTTATATCTTGTCCCATCTTATCCTGTTGTTTCCTTTTTATCTTTTGGGGCTTGTGAAAATACTTGAATGCGGCAACTTTGAATACTCAATTAATTCATGTAAGGAGCGCGGCGTAGAAAGTTTACCTCAACTGGGCAACAATTAAAAAATACTTAGACAAAAAAGGCTTTAAAAATTCACTTGAGCGTGGATAAAAAAGGGCTTATGTCTCGAAATGTTTACATAATGCCCGCAAAATGGCTTAGAAAACTTTTGGCCAACAAAATGTTTCTTAACAAGCAACCTCGCTGGCTCCCCGGGTGCTCTCTCTAATTAAATTTGCATATTTTTATTAATTAAATTGTTTAGCCAGTGTTTACTAGAAGAACCACTCCCCCCCCAAAAACTTTTGCCCCACACACACACACGCATGCTAATCAGCAGCGAGTAAGGGGAATCCCCTTCGAAAATTAACAGGCTCCAAGGCAAAGCAAACAATCTAGGGACAGGACAATTGCAGAAGCAATTGCGAATGCTTGCCACGCTCGCCACTCGAATGGGTCCTGTGTGGACGCGTAAATTCGTAGCTTCGCAAAAACCCCAGTAGATTGGGACAATTTTCAGGCACATTTCCCCATTTATTGCATTCTTATTATGAGCTGGATTTTGCTCATCATTTTTCAGTTTTATATTGCCCTGAGTACGGGGCTAAATTTAATTGGGCACGATTCTTGGCCCACAAATGTTTACGTCTCTAATTAGCCGAGTTTACGAATATTCATAAGCGCATGAAATATCAGAGGTGTTAAAATTACATTAAGTGGAGGTGATGTAGTGTGGGCGGAGTATGCAAATAAAGGGATTTTATGGTTCATTAAAAGTTCCTTGTAGAAGCTGCTATATATTGTTTCAAACGCTTGAATTGTATAGAAAATAAAATACCAAATTTTATCCTCCACAAGCCATGAAAAACTAATTACAGAAATATATCAAAATATAGTCTTGGTTTCGGAATAATTAAATATAAATGTAGAAGAGCTTAAAATAGATTAAAACTATAAAACAATGACAAACAGTATTGTTTTGTGTTTTAAAAATACGCACTCAATTATATAGATTTTGTATTTATTTTTATTTCAATTTTAATAATAATAAAAATGTAATATAATTTATTTTTCTGTGTGGAACAATTGTGTATTAAAAGGATCCCTCTCTGTCTGGTTAATATTGAGTGTTTTACTGCTGGTAATTTTTCACCCCATTTCATACATCTTCTGCCACTTATGCCTGCATGAAAGATAAATTTGGTCTTTGGTGAATGTTAACCTCTTAACATATAAATTTTCACTCTTCGTTTCCATTTGCATCGCCATAAACTGGGCTGCTTTGCTGCTCTCGCACACTTTGATGGTATTTCTCTCTGTCCTCCAGGCTGCTCCTCCTGCCAAATATTTATTCACATTTAAAAAGTATTTTATGTTGCATTTTCCTATAAGCATTCTTTGAGCCCTCGGCTCCAGCTTCAGCTCGTCCTGATCTCTCCTCCTGCTGCCTCTGCTCTGCCACGTGAGTTCAAATACCATTCCTCGGCGATAAGACATGCATTCGTCCCCCTCTGTCTTCCCTTCGATTTCCTGAGCTGCTTTGGTGTTGGATTTTATGAGAGGAGAGCTGGCTCCTTTGGAGTGTTTGCTTTCCCGCTTGATACCTCGGCTGGATTCTGTCCTGGCCTCAATTTCCCTGAATTGTTTGTATGACAAAGTTTGCATATTGTAATAAATTTCGCTTTAAAAAATATTTGAACATTTATGGTCGGCATTTAAATTAAATACTGTATTCGCCGGCTCAGCTGGCTAAAGGCAAAAGAAAGAAAGGAAAGCCAAATATTAAAACAAGGACCAAAAAGTGTCTTTTGCGCGGAAAGAAAAGCAGAATGTATGAGTTTTCGGGGAGGGGCAGATGAGAAGTTCATTATTATAATGGCAGCTGAATGTTTAATAAAATATATGTACTTCCTTTAATAAAAACAAACAGGCTCCTTAACTGTTGCATAACCTAGTAGTGCCGCCTGCCTAAGATCCTTGTGGCCAAGTTGTGTGCATTTCGCTTGTTTTCTTTTCCAGTTCAATGAGTCTGCTGAAATGCTGCAAAGGAGCAATTTCCATTCAACGGAGACGGAATTAAAGTTTAAACCTCTCGTAACTGGCAAGGCTCAATTGCAAAGGCAATTAAGGATGAGAACCACATACAACATACTCTGCTGCTGCAGTGGGTTAAATAGCACAATACTGGGGACGGGGAAATGTAAAGAGTGTGCTCAAAGTAAAGCTTTGTGCCATCGAGGAGAAAACATTTACATTTCGCCGGCAACTGGCAAACTGAAACTGAAATTCAATGCAAAACGACAGAGCCATCGTAGGGAGGCAAAAGTTGTGGCAACAATGCTCATAAAACATAAACAAACAAACAGACGTCATTGCCACTGGCAGTTTATCAGGCAGCAAATACGAGGGAATTTCCAGGAGCGTGTATGCAGAGGGGGCTTTACAAAGGGGGATTTTACAAGGGGGGGAGAGAAGCTTAGAGGTCTGACAATGCAATCAAGCGAAAGTGACAGAGCGCCAGGCACAACAACACTCTGCCGTTGCCATCGATATGTCGACGACAACTGGTGCACATGGTGACGGCACCAGGGGATTCGTATTTTGTGTATTTCCCTCTCAATACTCCAAACTGCCAAAGTATTTAGCAAAAGTTCGCCACAAGTTATCCCGTTTTTCACACACAATTTTGTATACATATATGGTATATTTTTTGTTGTGTGTGATTCCCCGTAGCATAGTTGGCGGTCTTCGTTTCATTTGAATATTTTCGCCACTCTTGTGACGCACTCGACTCCATTCTCCACATGAGTTACGTGACCCTTATGTGCTGGAAGTTTCCTCAAAGTGCGAAAAGTATTTGCCAAGTTCCTTTTGCCTCAGTTCATATTTTCAGGATGTGTTACCCCTATGCTCAACCTTTAGCTTGGGAAATTTTTTACACATTTTTTAAGAAAGCTTTTAAAAGAAAGCAAATGAATGCGGAGGGATGAAAGGAATAGTTGGCTCTTTATTTGTGATAATAAAAGTTTTTAGGGTCTTTCGAAAATAAAATTAATATAAATATTTACAGCAGGTTATGTTTTAAAGTAGATCTTTTAAAAGTTCAAAGGTTTTGCCTCATTTTATAGAGTTGAAAAATCGTGTTACTTAATTTATATATTTTATATGTTACCAAACATTGTTACCTATGCTCCTGGCTTACCAATCCGTCAATTATCTGGCAGGTCATACATCTCTGTCGCAGCAAACACAAGTAACAACGCATTTACATATTTTTTCTTTGGCTTTTTAGCCATAAATATAACTATACAACAGACAAAATTACTTAAAATGCTTTCCCTAGATAGTTAAACCTTCTACATTTTTTCTGTTGCCAAAAATCATGACTCTAAAAGAAAACAACGAAAACTCATCAAAGAATAAAAGAGTGAATCGAATTGTGGCTAACCCAAAAAGCGCCAGAAAAAAAAGGAAACAAACTCAACAATTCCGAATCACCGGAGGCTAATTCACAAATTCCCACAGTTTGAATACAGAAATACAAAGGAGTAAAAACATTTGCCTAACACCGAATTCCCATTTGGCATAAAACCTGTTGCCGGCATAATTTGTGGCCTGTTCTGTGTTATGAACCCAAAAAACCCACCCACCTGCGGCCCTGCCACAGCCACACCCACCACCCCTCGGCTCTAGTGGAGTGCAATTATTTTAATCTGTTGCCGACATTTTCGGCATAATTTTTCATCAATTTTAAAGATTCAAGGAGCTGAGCAGCGGCCATGGCATAACAAAAATAAAAGAATTCCTTGGGTCGCAATGAATTTTTAAGTAAATGTAAAGAGTGCCTGGCCCCTGGTAAAGAGTAGGCCGCTTCATCCCCAGGCTCTTGGAGTTCCTCCTTCATCCTTCTCCATCCTTATCCTGGAAGTCGGTCTCGCAGGCAAGGTGAAGCTCGCGTGGCAACTCCCAAGAGGATGTTATCCTGTCGGTTCTTGCGGGCAATGCTTTTAGCCTCCGCAAGTTAAATGTTCCGCCCGGATCTCCGCCTCACCTTGGGCCCACCCTAGCTGCCTTTTCCACCTCATTGTCTTTATGTGAGCCACCCAGTATACCCGCTCCCTCGTAGGTCAACAGTTTTTACATTGTTTTCGGCATCCGAGCAATGCTCGGTTATCCACAAACAAGAGGCTGCTGCTCGAGGTTGTGTCTCCTCTCTGTTTCGTGTCTCTTAAACGAGGCGTAACTTTGCCCCAACATTTTTTTTCTTGAGCTCCCTTGAGGAAGAAAGTTTTCTTTGAGTTTTTTAATGGTACATAACCATCATAGGTTAACAGTTATAATTACTATAGTGCTGGCCGACGTGACCTTTTAGGCGGGATATAGTGTGTGCGGCATAATTCGTTTACGAGCATGTGCCGTGGTCAATTAAATACATGAGAGAAGTTTAGAAGTTATTAATAATGTATCAGGGGAATATATAAAATGATTCTATTCTCTAATCAAAAGAGTAGTGGTTTTCTTTGGGTTTTTTTCGTACTCGGTAAAAGCCCAATAATGTCGAAATCATCTTATGTCTGTATAAATAGAATTAAAGTTGATTGTTGAGACTTGAGTGTTGACGTCGCGTGTTCTAAAGTGTCCGTAAAGTGTGGTAATAGCCAGCTTAACCAATTTCAAGTCAGAACCAATCTAATCGAAGGCAGATATTGTTGCCCTGATTGATTGTCACAAATGGTTAGCACACTTCTGGCTGCCAAGTTTCTGACTTGTTGATGTCTGAGGGATTAATGCCCGATTCTAATTGATAGCAATGTGGCAAAGTTTAGATTCTGAGAAACTTGGAAATTACGTACAAGAAAAGTTCATTTTACCCTCACCTAGTTTTCACGCAGTTAAGTGCCCTGCTGACCCATGTCCTTAACTTATTAGCAGTTTCCATTAGCCGGAACCTTTAGGAATTTGCCACCGGAATCGAAGGATGAGTGGGATTACCTGAGAGCATAACGTCGTGATTGCTTTGGCCAGTTTTGTGGACATTTAGCCGGCTTATGTTCGCTGGCTCTGGCCATGGGCCGTGTAATCAGTTAAGATGGCATCGCAGACATCGCACACAAAGCAAGGACCGCAAGGACACCAACACCGAACTGGGGACACGCTCAGCCCAGAATCACGGGACAAATCAAATGTCTGCCAACACAAATCCAAATCAATCTTCTGTCTCCGGCTGCGTGGGGCTTGTTTGCTTAATTTGACAAAAGGAATAATTTGATGAATATCTAAAATGGCAGCGAGTAGAGGAACCCCCGGCGTGTTGCCAGCTCCTGCTCCATTCAGCAACCGCAGCTCCTTCCGGGGGCAGAATCCTTCGCCCCAATCCACTGACTTTGTCACTAATTCAATAAGCATCCAATTACAACGCGGCAGGAGCGGTTTTCCTTTCCCTCGTTCGTATTTACGCAATTTCTCCTTGGTTTGTATATGTATGGTATATGAAAATTTAATGCAACTAAAAGTGGCGTTGTCGTGGCTATAATTTTCCCTAATTATTGTGCTTTCCTTTCACCTGGCTTTTGGTAAATTAGAAACAATTTATTCGTTTTGAAACGTCAACGTTGGTGGGATTTAATGTAAAGTTAATTAAATAATGCGGGGTCACAAGGCTGGACACTGGCAGTACTGGAAGGATATTCGAATTAGTTGATTTTTTAGGCCATTTATTGGGAGTTTAAATTAAGATGTAATGATAATTAGTTAAGGGGATTTAAACAGAAGATATCTATGGTTTAAGCCTGGTATATATTGATAATGTCAACGGATTTAATTTTAATCCTTAAAGGTTTCTGGTACTTATTTCTTTTGGAATAAATTTAATTTTATTTTGTTCTCTCTACCAATGAATCTTAAATATAAACCAATCAAACAGCAAACAATAATTGTAACTACTTTAATTCATTTATTTATCATTTTCCTTTCTAAAATTGAATTAAAAAAAATTGTATTCAAAATAAATCTACATTTGTATTACTTATAATATATTTAAATAAATATATACATTAAATTTATCTTGGAACGGATTTCCTAGTACATAATATCTTCTGCCCAAAGGCTCTAACACCCAAATATACCCCTCTTGAAGACATCTCCCACAGGGTAGAGGCATTAAAGCACGTGGAGGTATGTTTTTTGATTGCTATGATGCTGGGGAAATACATAGGCTTAAATCCTTGGCCCTGGCATTGGGATTGAATGACCTAAATTCAATTTGCAGAGTCGTGTGCCCAGATCCAGAGTCAGGTCTGGCCCCACCACAAGCACTCCCCGCCCGCCGACCCCGTAAGTAGGTTTTCAGTTACCAACGCAGCGGGCAGGCGACCCTCAGAAGCCGGGGGCCAGTGTGTGTGTGTGTGTGTGTGTGTCTTGTTGTTGGCCATAATTAACGCAATGCAATTTCAATGTCTGACTCTCGTGTTACACTTTTGTCCAGGCTGCACCCACCGGACGTCGCCCTAACCCACATCCAATCTCCTGGCAGCTACACCCCGAAAAAAAAGCTATTAGCAGAAAGGAGTAGAAATTGGTTTACGTTCTGACAAGAATTTTGGTAGGAAAACGGATTAAAGAAGATTTTTAGTAGGCATTTTATGGGATTATAAAAATATTTTAAATACTTATTTGGTATGATTTATCCCAAATTGCATGTAAAAGTTTATAATTGAAAAATGCCTACTTTTACTTTTGTAAGGCCAGTCCTTTTTTTTGGGTGTCGCTGACATACCATAGATAGCCAGGCCACAATGCTTTCTGGCCAAGGTAAGAGCATAAGTGCATGGTGGACAGGTGAGGGAGCAAGTCAAGGATCTCGTTAGACAAATGCCTGTGCTGACTAGGCAGCACTTGATTTGGGTTAAGCGACCACAACCGTGGCCAAAGAGCTGAGCTGAGCTGGTTCTGCTTTAGGTTCTGGTTAAGTGTTTTGGCAATTCCGGTTGATGGGATTTGGAGTCGAACTGTGCCTTGAGATGGGTTCATATTCGACAGGATTTCTAATGCCAGATTAAGTAGTCAAATTTTGATTGCTGAGAACAACGCTTTGATGTTGGGAAATTCAGTTTGTTAGAGGTTGTAATCTACTTAGTATGGCAGTTGTTTTTTAGGGGTTTTAAAGTTAGAAATTAATTTAAAGTTTGCCGAGAAAATAATACAAATAATTAAACTATTAGTATCTTAAAATTGAGGCAAGCAAAAGTCTATAAATTTGTCTAGAAAGAATTGTCCTCTAGAAAAATGCTGCTAGTTCTTTATTTCGATTTTCATAAAATTAAATATTTAATAACGATTTTTAACGATTTTCTGCATTATGACATGCGTCAACGCTGAGGCGGTTATGGCTTAAACTTATCCGTCTTCACCTCCTCCTTTGCCACTGCCCACTGCCATTTCATACTTCAATATTTTACCAGATTAATCGCCTGGCACTTGACTGCCTCTGGCGCGGAGTTCATAAAATACGAGTGGCTGCATCGGCGATCAGGCGAGCTGCGAAGATGCAATCGCCGGAAGGATGGCAGTTGGAGCGAAAGGAGTCACTCCCACACCAAGACACCCACTGCATCCTGGTGTGACCTGAGGGCGAATATCAAATGCGAATTGTTCACTGACCGAAACCGATATTTTTCATAATAAAAGCTTATTTGTTCGCTTTCCATTTCACCGCTTCGACAAATATTTATCAATTGTGAATATTTGCTGATTATTTTTTTCACCCGGTTAAATAGTATTTGCATCTGGGTCCCTAAGCCTTTAAGCCATCCACAAACAGACACAAAAAATAACAGAAAATAAATCGAAATTCCGGCGAGTGGGTTTCGGTTAGTTCAGCGGTGGACACCCCGGGCGTATACTTTATTTATGTATTTACGGACTACAATCAAGTCCATTTCCAACCACTCGCACGGGCCCATAAATCAAAAATGATTGATAAACAGCCTGGCCAGAGAAGTAACCACGGACGTACGTATGTATGTGTGTGCCTAATAATTGCACATGAAATGTCACCGCAAACACACTGCCATACAGGTCCTTTGCCATCGGTAATCATACGCCCCGTGTGCCCAGAATAGTCACCGAAATTGGCCAACGGTGCGTGAAATCCGTTGATTACTTTATTTGCCCCGAAAGTGCGCAACGCACTCGCCCGTGGACGCCTCCGTTTTATTCTGGCTCGGTCTCCGTCCGTGTGTGGCCAGCACCCGACGATAAGCGGATGCCCTGCACCACAATTAACCTGTGGCTGCCCGCAGGACACCCAGAACAGAGAGCACTCGTTCTCCACACATGACCAGCCACATGGATGAGCTCCTGTGAGTCCTGTGAGCTCCTTTTGCCCCTTTCGACCGGCAGTAAAGCGCAATCACACAAATGAATCGTCATTGTCCGCATTCGCTTAAGGTTGCGCCAATTGAAGGAGGATTTTATTTGATTTTAAATCTGATTTCAAAAAGGATTTGAGTGTTGTAATAATACAAGGAGTCTGTTCGGACTCCTCCTGCATTTTCTTTTATCTGCCCAAAGCGAAATTGTATATTTTTATACGAGCAAGAAAATTGGTTAAGGAAAAGCTCAAGTTGATTGGAATGGAATGCCTTTCGTGGAAATTTTGTGGCCAGTTAAGCCTAAGCATCAAAAATGTTTCCCCTTGAGTTAAGGCAATTAAATGGGGGCATTTCTGTAAATTAATCAATTGAATAGCTCCTTGAAATGTATCAATTTTAATTGATTTAAACTGAAATGTTCTTACTTAGAGATTATTAAATACAAATAAATATTTAAAAATTAACTAATTAAATATCGAAATAACACAGAGAAGTTTATCCTTTGGCTATGCATAAATATTTCAAGAGCAAAACAACGATATCGATGCCATTTCTAGTTTATCCTTCATGATAATATAAATATTTTATTATATATTTTTGGTTAAGCCATCAACCAACACCTGCTTATCATTATCGTCAAATTATTGGCTTATCTTTTCATACGCAGAACCAATAATAATAATAAATGATAACGAAAATATGTATTGAGGGGGACACTGATCTTATATCTTTCGGAAAATTGATAAGAACTAAGAACTTTGGGGAACAAAGTTCATAGCTAGACAAAAACCTAAAAGGTTTTCCATTTGCTATTATTTTCCTACTTATCAAAATAAAATATTAAAATATAAACACAATTGAGCACATGATTGTGCGGATTCAATTCTTTAGAAGTGAGTTATCTAACAGATGGGAAAACATCGCCTCATCCCCACCTCAAGTGATGATATGCCGTCCAAAAAGATTATAATTATCGACAGATAAAGCCTTCTTCAAGACAGGCCACTCGAGTCACATCACATCGCCTTATCGCCCTCCAAATTGGGCTGTGATTGATGGCAAGTGCTATAAATTAGGGGCGGGCACTCCGATGGTCAGTTAGTCGAACTCGAGTAGACAACAAGCCAAGTGAAAATGTTCAAGACCATCGCTGTGATAGCGGTGCTGGTGGCCCTGGCCAGCGCCGATCTGCATCGCGTGCCGATCCTCAAGGAGCAGAACTTCGTGAAGACGCGCCAGAATGTCCTGGCCGAGAAGTCGTATCTGCGCACCAAGTACCAACTGCCTCAGGCTCGCAGCGTTGACGAGGAGCAGCTGTCCAACTCGATGAACATGGCCTACTATGGCGCCATCTCCATCGGTACTCCAGCCCAGAGCTTCAAGGTGCTGTTCGACTCCGGCTCCTCCAACCTGTGGGTGCCCTCCAACACCTGCCAGAGCGATGCCTGCCTGACCCACAACCAGTACGACTCCAGCGAGAGCTCCACCTATGTGGCCAACGGAGAGTCCTTCTCGATCCAGTACGGAACTGGTAGCCTCACTGGTTACCTGTCCACCGATACCGTCGATGTCAACGGCCTGAGCGTCAAGAGCCAGACCTTCGCCGAATCCACCAACGAGCCAGGCACCAACTTCAACGATGCCAACTTCGATGGCATTCTCGGCATGGCCTACAAGTCCCTGGCCGTGGATAGCGTAACTCCTGTCTTCTACAACATGGTTTCCCAGGGTCTGGTCGACCAGTCCGTGTTCTCCTTCTACTTGGCCCGCGCCGGCACCGCCACCAATGGTGGTGAGCTGATCTTCGGCGGCTCTGACGCCTCCCTGTACTCCGGCTCCCTGACCTACGTGCCCATCTCCGAGGAGGGCTACTGGCAGTTCACCATGGCTAGCTCCTCCATCGATGGCTACTCGCTGTGCGATGACTGCCAGGCTATTGCCGATACTGGCACCTCCCTGATCGTGGCTCCCTACAACGCTTACATCACCCTGTCCGAGATTCTGAATGTGGGAGAGGATGGTTACGTGGACTGCTCCAGCGTCAGCTCCCTGCCCGATGTCACCTTCAACATCGGAGGCACTGACTTCACCCTGACCCCCTCATCCTACATCATCCAGTCGGACGGCAACTGCATGTCCGCCTTCGAGTACATGGGCACCGACTTCTGGATCCTGGGAGATGTCTTCATCGGCCAGTACTACACCGAGTTCGATCTGGGCAACAACCGCATTGGCTTCGCCCCCGTGGCCTAGGTTAGGATCTCTGATCAGCGATTAATAAAGGAATGAGTATTTAGTATTTGATTTTGAAATTATTTTGTTTGTTGAAGTGGGTTAACCTTTTAAAGGGAACAATCTAATCTTTTGTAAATGTTGTAAACATTTACAAGTGGGGAATCTCGTCATGCAAAGAATGAGTTTTATTATCGAAATTCAAGCAAGGACAAGGTTTTTGATTGGTTTTTGTTTACAATATTTACAATTTGGGTATCACAAAATGATAATAAACCTTTTTTGTTGATTGGAAAGAACTAATTTTGAAGGAACTATAAATATATTTATATAATTTTATTATTATAGATTATAGATTATTCACTGTGAAATTGCTAGGTGTTTTATAAAGAGGATATTATTTTGAATCATTTAAAAACAAATCTATTTCCGTACTTTAATTCCTCACTTGTCTTGACCGGTAAACTATAATTTAATTAAGTTTATCAGTTTATCCTATTATAGGATTTTAAAAGTTCCTGTGGCTAGCATACATTTTTCAAGAAACAAAACTATAAACTAGATGCCATCCTCAGTTTATACTTTCTGATAATAAAATTATGTTTTTTAGCTATCAACCAACACCTGCTTCCCATTATTCCCAAATTATTTGCTTATCTTTTCATTTTCAAAATCTGTATTAAGACGGACACTGTTTTTATATCTTTCGGCAAATTTATAAGACTCTAGAACTTAAGGAATAAAGTTTTTTCCTAGAAACAACCTTAGAAATATTACAATTGTAACTGTTTGGATATTTAGATAGAGCTATTTAGTTAAAGCCCTTTAGCTTTATTATACCGCCTTATCACCCTTCAAATTGGTCTGTAATTAATGGCAAATGATATAAATTAGGGACGGGCACTCCGGTTGTCATTTAGTCTAACTTGAGTAGACAACAAGTGAAAATGTTCAAGACCATCGCTGTGATCGCGGTACTAGTGGCCATGGCCAGCGCCGATCTGCATCGCGTGCCGATCCTTAAGGAGCAGAACTTCGTGAAGACGCGCCAGAATGTCCTGGCCGAGAAGTCGTATCTGCGCACCAAATACCAACTGCCTCAGGCTCGCAGCGTTGACGAGGAGCAGCTGTCCAACTCGATGAACATGGCTTACTATGGCGTCATCTCCATCGGCACTCCAGCCCAGAGCTTCAAGGTAGTGTTTGACACCGGCTCCTCCAACCTGTGGGTGCCCTCCAACACCTGCCTGAGCATTGCCTGCTTGTTCCACAACCGGTACGATTCCAGAGAGAGCTCCACCTATGTGGCCAACGGCGAGTCCTTCTCGATCCAGTATGGAACTGGCAGCCTTATCGGTTACCTGTCCACCGATACAGTCGATGTGAATGGTCTGAGCGTCAAGAACCAGACCTTTGCCGAATCCACAATCGAGCCGGGCACCACCTTCATCGATGCTAACTTTGACGGCATTCTCGGGATGGCCTACAAGTCCCTGGCCGAGGATAGCGTGACTCCTGTCTTCTACAACATGGTTTCCCAGGGTCTGGTCGATCAGGCCGTGTTCTCCTTCTACTTGGCCCGCGCCGGCACCTCCTCCAATGGTGGCGAGCTAATTTTGGGCGGCTCTGACTCCTCCATGTACTCCGGCGCCCTGACTTACGTGCCTGTCTCCAAAGAGAGTTACTGGCAGTTCACCATGGCTAGCTCCTCCATCGATGGCTACTCGCTGTGCGATGACTGCCAGGCTGTTGCCGATACTGGCACCTCCCTGATCGGGACTCCCATAATTGCCTACATCACCCTGTCCGAGATTCTGAATGTGGATAAGAATGGTTACGTGGACTGCTCCAGTGTCAGCTTCCTTCCCGATGTCATCTTCAATATCGGCGGCACCGACTTCACTTTAAGCCCCTCATCCTACATTATCCAGTCGGGCGGCCAGTGCATGTCCGCCTTCGAGTACATGGGCAACGACTTCTGGATCCTGGGAGATGTCTTCATCGGCCAGTACTACACCGAGTTTGATCTCGGAAACAACCGAATTGGCTTTGCCCCTGTGGCCTAGGTTAGGGCGATTAATCAGCGAATAATAAAGAAATGATTATAAGATTATACGTTTATTTTTGTCACGTTTTGAAGGCACATGGAATAATCTAATCTTTTGTAAATGTTGTACAAATTTACAATGCGAGTCTTGTCATGCAAACTTAGGAGTTTATTATGGCAATTCAAGCAATATTTACAATTCGGATATCACAAAATGATAATAAACCTCAGTAATTGCTTGGGAAAATCTTATTTGGAAGGCGTTCTTAATATTTATATATTGTGCACTGTGAAATTGTTTAATATATTTTAAAAAATAGGGTTTATATCGAATAATTTATAGAGAAAACTTTTTAAAATACTCCAAATCCTCAAATTTAAATCTTCTTATTAATTAATTCCCCAAGTATTCCTCAGTCGACTCTTTCGAAGGTAATATCCCTGAAATTTCATACGATAATCGCTTCTAAATTGACCCTGCACACCTGTCTGTTCAGCAGGAATTAGAATTGTTGGCCCATGATTTATTGACACCTGAGTTGATTGTTGTTGCGGTTGTCCAACACGGTATTCGGTGTCCCGCAAAAACCCCTCCTCAGTGACAAATGTTGACTCTTCCAAATGGAAATGATCCGAGAGAGATAAAAGAGATGCCAGGTAATGACTGGCTGACACCGATGGCTCAAAGAGCCAATTTATTTGTCCAGCCTGTTGCGTGGTCGGTGATGTGTGTCACTGGGTGTCAAGAGGTCCCTGGGGTAGGTCTCCACGGCTGTTTCCTGGGTGGGGACCGGCCACTGGGATGATGTCAGTGCGATGGTGCGAGTCTAAAGTTTTGCAACTGCAAACACAACGCAATGACAACACCATTTACGGACGGAAGAGGGTCCGGAATATAGAGAGCGGTGTTCATGCACAGCGACAGGAAGTGGAAGTGCAGTTGAGCAATGCAAAAGTACGCTTCCGAACGGGGACACAGGTCATATTTGCCTCTGTGTTAGCCCGAGTAGCCAACGCAAATGACTTGCCGACAAACAAGAAGGGGAAAGCGGAAAGAGCAGAGTTTGCCTTCATCATGGGGCTGGGATTGGAACTGCTTCGTTGAGCAGTTAATGAATCACTTAATGGAAAACCTGGTCAGCCCCCGACTTCCGTTCCAAGTGGAAGCTCAAAACTCGGGCAATCGATATTTAGTTGCCTCTGATGAATGTTTACTTTAGAACGCTGAGCCATTCGCAATAAAATATAGAAATGGGTATAAAAATGCGTTGACTATTCAATCCTTTAAGTAAAATTATGATTTAGGGCTCATTTACTCATTTAAATATGAAAAGTATAAAATTTCAATAAAAAGCAAGTAGCAAATAGCTGAAACGCTGCTTCTCCTTCTGCCAAGGAGATTCTCCTTCATCAGCTTTAAGTAGAAATATGTGTCAAAGTCTGGCAAGACACCACACACCAATTACTGAATTTATTAATAATAAATATTATAGCTAAAAGCACTTTCAAAGCATATAAAGGTCAAGTTTAATTTAGGTTACAGCTTTCAATGGATTTTTCATTTTATTTTAAATAAATGTCAACCGCTTTTTTGGTCAGAAAACAGGAAAAGGCAAATATTTTTCACTGTCGGAATTTAGAAAGTGTTGAGCTGTTAAACATCACTTTTTAATAGTTCTAGGAAAACTTTTTTTAAATGTTATTTTTTAATACTTTTATACCCAGTTTTCTACTGTTTCTTAGAATTTGGAAGAACAATTTAAAATTGAAAAAAAATTCATAAGCCGTCCTTAATTATTTCCCATTTTATCCTCGGTCTTTATAAATATATTTTGTATTTTTAACTCTTACAGGAGACAGCCGCACAATGATGACAAACCGATGTGCTTGCTTCGCCTTGGCCTTCCTGCTCTTCTGTTTCCTGGCCATTTCGAGCATCGAGGCAGCTCCCATGCCCAGGTAGTGGTACCTTCTCTATTCCACAGCCGCCCACATCCCATATCCACAGATCTCTTTAGATTCTGTACTGAGAGACACATAACCTAATTAATTTTTGGCACTTTACATGTGAAAAACGAACATTTTGGTAGGAAAATATTTGCCCAAAAGCAATTACCACTCTGGAGTGCCACCAGCAGTCTCAGTTGGTTTAGAGCAAGTACTTGCTATATAGGAGATGGGAATATATGTATGTATTTTCACATCATGAGTTTTCACACTTTCGAGTGTCAGCATCTTTTTCCCCCCATTTAAAGTCTTAGCTGTCGGGCGAGGGAAATTTTTAATTAATAAAATGTAAACGTTGACGAAAAATTGTGCCTGCAAAATTGAAGGCTTTTCTCGGCCACACACTTGAGTAGATGTACCTACGACTTCTTTTTATTCTACATTTATTAAAGTCGAACCTTTCGGGGAATCCCAAACTCAATTTCCCGTTGAGGCAGGGCATTAAAAATTCATTGGCCTTGCCGAACTAATTAGCAATTGCTCGAATGGAAAATGCCCTCAACATTTGGGCATTAGCAAATAATTGGGTTTTCATGCAAATGAAAGTTTTAAACCAGCCAAATGTCAAATTTAACAGAGCCAAAGTAATTAGACATCCTGTTGAGCCGAGTTCCATAAACCCGGCAAATATACGTAAGAAGCAAACACTAATTTTCCATTCCGCTGACTTCCGAAATAGCCAATCCAATGGAGGAGGCTATGGTGGCGGCTACAACGAGCTGGAAGAGGTGCCCGACGAACTACTGATGGAGCTGATGACTCGCTTTGGACGGACCATAATAAGGGCACGCAACGATTTGGAGAAGTAAGTTTATAATAATTATTAAATTAGAAAATAGTTGTAGAGAAGAAATATATTTTTATTGATGAACAAATTTAATACTCTCTTTTTTGACAGCTCTAAGCGAACCGTGGACTTTGGCTTGGCCCGTGGCTATTCGGGTACCCAGGAGGCGAAGCATCGCATGGGCCTGGCTGCGGCAAACTTCCCTGGAGGACCCGGACGAAGGCGACGCTCTGAGACCGATGTCTAAGGCGTTAAACTCTGGCAGGACGAGTTTCCACTTCTCAACACTCAAACTTGGCCCATACTTTGTGTCTTCTATAGAGCTTTCCTCTCTCTCTCTCTCTCATTTGCATTATGTTGGATTGTTTGTTATCCATTGTACATACATATATATATTTATTACGAATCTGACCTCATGTATTCATCGTAACATACGTTTCCGCACAAGTGTTTTGCAGTATTATGGAATAATAATAATAAATACTTACCAGATATCAAACTATACGAATAACCAAGGCGAACACCGAAATAAACAAGTTAAACTGTTGCTCCTAAAGATAATGTTGAACCCATTTTCGTCCTTGATTACCCTCTGTCCTCCGAAAATTCTTTAAATCGCTCGTCTAAGTCGTTAAAAAAAAGACAAAACTAAAAAAAGAGAGAAATAAATATCCAAAAAAATATATATACATATATATTCAAGTGTAAGCAAAATCGCGCAAAAAATCTTTAACTAGGTATGTCTTACATAAACACGAAAACTATAAACACTGACACACAAAACATACATAATATGAATAACGTTTTGGCCCCCAAATTAGCCAAGGAAAATACCCAGCGAAACTTTAAGTTTATTTTTTAACAACTCAATAGTCAAGATCGAGGTCCTGCAAGCGTCTTCAATTATTGTAAATATAAATTATTGAAACACACACACGTACAACAACAATGCGATACAAAAAAATATATATAGCCGTATATATATGTATATCTAAAGAAGTCTACTTGCATATATATTTAATAATTATTATGTCTATGGAAAAGCTGCATACATAACACTTTCCGTGAGTCGGGCACGAACAAATAAAATTCTACATTTTGAGAAACATCAATAAGCTGTTGTTGAGTTCTGTTTTGTATATGAGTTTCAGAGAAGGAAATATTGTTAATTATTATCCTTATGTTATAAATTATTGTCTCTAATGCAACAGTTGTGGTTGATTTTTAGTTGGGAAATGGTGCTCTTGGGACCCTTTCCATTAGCTCCATCCATCTTATAGCCTGGCTCATAAAATGTATCCTTTGGGGAGCTGCAAACGCATTAGACGACTAGCAAACCCATAAAGCAGGAATGCAATTGAATTTATTTATTTAGATACGAATTAGAACGGGCTGATTTATGCATGGAGTTGGCTAGTAAGTGGACTTGAAGGAACAATAAAATAATAAATTTTAGTAAAGCCTTTTGGATGGATGAATGAACATTAAATCGATTTTATACAATTCAAGATATCAGAATTATTTGAAAACTTAAAGGCTCAACTCAGAACATTAACCAAGCACTACATTATTTTTTAAACCCTTTTGGCTTATGGATGTAAAGATTTAAACTTTGTAAATATTAACTATTTTATTCCAAAAGTATTTACAATGTAAGACAAGCACAGTTTTTGAGTTGAGTTTTTTAATAATACTTTTAAAGCATAACAGAAATTTGTATATTTTAAACAGAAGACAAGGCAGTATATTTCTCAGAGTCAGAATTGAATTCAATTTCAACAAAACGCGAGCTCCAAATATTCAGCTTGATAGGCTCGAATGAGATTTTCAAATTGGGATGCTCCAAGTCAGGAAGAACCTGAAAAAGGCAAAGCTATTAACAGGTTAATTAATGATTAAAAAGTTAAAACTAACCTTTCGGGGGTCCAAGCCAGTGTTGTGGAGGTGCAAAGTCAGTGGGGCATGGCGATGCTGCAGAATTTTGGCCAAAAGGGTTGCACTGGGCTGGACCATTTGATAGCTCAACTTTGTGGACGATAGGTTGAGTATCCTGAGCGTGGGACAGGCACCCACCATCTCCCACAGCTGGATGGGTGAGGGCAAGTCGCGCATCTTCAATAAATGCAACTCCTCCAGATGCGGCAGCTTGTGGCTGATGGCGTGCAGCTGCTGCGACTCTATATCATCGTCCTGCAGGACCAGCCTGCGTAGATTCCGCATCGCTTCGATGGCGTCCGTTACCCGTTCGCTGCTCCAGAAAGAGTCGTGAAAGAGCAACGACCGCACCTTGAGAGGATGGCTCTTGGCCACCGTTCCCAGCAAGTACTCGTAGTAGTCACGTGTGTAAAAGGAGAGGCGCCGGAAGTTGGGCAGTCGTAGCAGCTGGGGCAGGAAATCGCCCAGCAGGTGGTGATCATCGATCTGCAGCTCCTCCAGCGTCGAGCACCGGGCGGCCTCCAGCACATCCTCGCCCAGGGTGACATTGTAGCCGTAATAGAGCAGCGTTAACTTCTTCAGCTGCAGTGTGCCGAAGATCTCCTTGAAGGTGTCCGTGTCAAGGTACTCGCACCAGATCAGATGCAGCTCCTTCAGCAGCTTCCAGCGCCACAAGTGGCAGCCGGTGGTGCTACTACTAAGCGTTAGGTGTGTCAGGAGCGGGAACAAGTTTGTGAGGAGCAGTGTCTCATCGTCCGCCTCCTCCAAATTGTAGTCCATTTCACAGTCGAGCTTCCGCAGCTGGGGAAAGCTGTATGGCGTCCACTTCTTTAGCAGCTCCATGCTGCCCCTACTTATCTTCAGGCGTTGCACCGATCCCGACCAGCACTCCAAACCCTCCAGCATCAGCGGCTCGTTGGTCCCGAAGAGCTCCAGGACATCGCCGGTCAGCGTAATCGACTTGCTGTGCCGCCAATGGAATTTCACGTAATCCTGGATACTATCGCTCACTTGGGCCAAAGATATTTGATCAATCATGGGCAGAAACTGGAGGATTTGCAGCCATATGTCTTCATTAAATTTATCCATTTGGCCAAACAAATCGTGTTGACAAAACAAAACAAAAATAAAATAAACACTAACGTCAGCTGATTGCACTGCTTACCGGCAGATGGCAACACTGCTTGCCGGCAGTTGGCAACACTGGTCATGCCGTGTTGAAGCCGTTTTCTTTACTGTTTTTTGAAAATTTGTATCTCCGAACGCTTAAAAGATGGAACTTTAAATTTATTTATGTTCATTTATGCATTTTTTGTATTTTTAAATATGGAAAAATACACACAATACTTTTTATGAAAGTTAAAAAAACCTGTTTTTCCCCAAATTTGTTGCTTATTTAAAAAAAAAACTCAGCTTTACAACTTTCAAACGACATCGAATTTCAAAATCTCATATTCTAGATACGGCCCCTTAATTAAAAATCCACATAGAGCTATATTTTTCATTACATGCCAAGAAAATCTTTCATTTTCAACCATTTTTACTTGAAATAAAACAGGTATTTTTGAACTTTTCAATGCATGCTCGTTTATTTGAATGAAGTAATGAACCCTTAGGATAACAAAGTACTTAATGTGATTCTGAAAAATATAATGTCATACAAGGCACGCTTTGTCTTGTTCTAAATTTAATGGATAATTACTCAGAGCATTGGAAATTATCCAGTTTATATAAAATAGTCTTCGTAACGCATAAAATACTTATGATATAAATGGAAGAACTTATTGGATTGGCACTTGTGGGTCTGTATTTGTATTACAGCCTATGGATTGGCGTTTATCTTTTAAACACATGAATAATACTACGAAAATCTGGCTGGCATGCGTTAATAATGGGATTTATGTACAGTCTTGGAGCAGAAGGGGTTTGGCATCCGCCCGGAGCCATCTTCAAATCTTAACGCCAGTTCCCTGGCCCGTCGGAATTGCCGTGGCATTGGTTCCGCCAGGAGCAGTACTGCCATTGCCACTGCCGGAACTCATCAGCTCCATGTACTGGAAGGGCACGTGATAACTCTGGCCCCTGTGCTCCACCAGCAAGTGTCCCCGACCCGTGGAGGCGCCCACCACGGTCACCGCTTCGCCCTTCTTCAATTGTTGCGTCTCCGCCTGTCCCTCCTCGGGGAAGTTCATCTTCATGACGCGACTTTGTGGATAGCCAAGCTTTGAGTTACCGCTTATTGTGTAGGAACGAGAGGCGGGCACTGGCGGCGGTCGTTCCTGTTTAATATAAATTAATGTTAGTGAAAAAATTCAAGAAATTCCTATTTTTTAATTACCAAATCAAGTCCGAAAAGACTGCAGGTCTGTTGTATAATCTTCTGGTCGCACTTCTCATGGGGATCTGGTGGAGGAGTTCCTGCAATGGGTTGTGGTCTGGGCCTGGTCACAGTACCGCCGATGCCAAGGTTCGTGGACTTGGCCGATAAGCGAGGGACTGTGGGGAAAAAATCAATTTTCAGATTAATATTTCAATAATGAGAATTCCTCTTACCTGTCGTGGGCGCAGCAGCTGCTACGGCTGCCAGGGCGGCCATCGTAGAGGATGCCGCCTTGCTCTGGGATGTGGAATTGTGACCATTGGCCGCCTTGTTACCTGCCATCGCAACACTGGCTGCCGGCTGTGGCTGATGGTGACTGCCCCGAATACGCTTCAGGCTACCACTACCGACCTTCTTGCGCCACCACCAACCCCGCCAGGTGGCCTGCATCAAGGTGGCGCTCTTGTGCCGGATCTCCGTGCGCAAATGCTCCAAGTGCTGGCGAATGCCTTCACTCAGAAAGACATGCCGCTTGCCGGGAGCCCAGGCTAGAGTCACCGATCCGTCCAGCACGGGGGGCTGCTCCATGGCATACTGCAGAATTAGCTGGCAGTCCTCCAAGGCCTTATCCTCGCTGCGACGCAGGGAACGGAATGGAGCCAGCATCCGATAGCGGGCATTGAATTGCTTGAAACGCATACGATGCGGGAATCCACTGGCCATCAAGTTGACCGTCTCCAGGACCTGCAGGGATCGGATCTGACGCACCACTGTGGCTCGGTCGAAGCTGCCAGCCGCCTCGGATCCGTTGCTCCGAATGCAGCGCACAAAATGCGGCCTGGCGTGCACCAAGGTTCGCAGCAGGTTGTCCAGTCTAGTGTGAAAGTCTTGGGTCAGCGTGGACACCGGCTCGTCCCCGTTCAGCAGATCCGAGTGGGAGGTGGGGGAGATGCGGAAGCTGAGGCCACGCGGCGCCTGTTGCTGGGCATACAGAGCCTTCAGCTCGGAGCCAAAGAGATGAGTGGCAAAGCCAAAGTTGCAAGTGTGCTTGTAGAACACCGACACCAGATCGTCCGGCACCACGTCGCGATTCGTGTCCAGGAAGTCCGTGGTGTCATACTCCACGCGGCCGGCAAAGTGACGAATGAGGAACATACGCGGATCGTGCGGCTCGGCGGTGGGCTTTGTCTCCAGGCGGCTGGAGCAGCGGTGTTGCACCTTCAACTTGGCCACGTAGCTCTCGGCGGTGCCTCGCACCGAGCACTCTGCATCCAGCATGCTGAGCAGACCCGTTCGCAGGGACGAAATCAGATCGATGCAGGGCACATTGTCCACATAGTCCACCTCGGTGTCGCAGACAATGCCCTCGTCCCGGCAGGACTCCACCGAAGACTTGAAGATGTGCGTGTTGTAAAAGTGCTGCATGGTCTCGGCGCACAGGTTGATGCACAAATGCTCCAGATGGGCGTGCGGCGATGGCTCCTCGAACCCAAACATGTCCAGGATCCCAATGAAACCATCGGTGGCATGACGCACCGCATTGTTGAGAGCAGCCATTGACTTGGAGCCTGCGTTTCCTCCGCCAATTGTGGAGGCATGCTGCGAGGCAGCATCCGCCTGGTTGTGCACCGACTCGTTGGAGTCCGAGCTGAGGGTGCCCAGCGTGGATCCCAGCCGCTTCAGGCTGTTGGCCCGGCGCACAATGGTGGCCACTGTGCGACAATACAGAGCCTTTGCCAGGCAGTCACGCGTCATGTTGGCATCTCCATCACCGCACACGGATTTCACAAGCTGACCGCGCACATTGTGAGTGCGGGTGGTGAGGCCGCGAAAGAGGGCAGCGGGTGGAACACCCAGCAAACTGGACACCGAGTTGAGCTCCGTCTCTCCCTTGACGTCCACCTCGAGGCCCTGAAAGAAGGAAGAAGAATCATTGATTGATTGAGATGAGCAAAAGGTAAAATATTTCTCGCTCAGAATTAAAAACATCAAACACGGTTCTTTTCAGACGTAAATTACCACTTAGACGATGTAAATTAATACATTCCATCAGCGCAAGAAATCTTGGAACACAAAAGCCGGAGCGGGATTCGAACCCGCGACAAGCGGATTGGGAAACCGACGCTCTAGCCCTTGCACCAAGGCGGCATCAACGAAATAGACGTCAAAATACAAATACTGCTTATGAACACTGCTTAACCGACACCATTAACTTGTAAGCTAGATGGCGCCACAGTTTCATTAAAGGTAAACCCCGAATTTCAGATAAAAATTTAAATTTCTTGCATTTACTTAGCTTAAAACTAGAAATAACTCCCCTACTCACCCCGCTATCGATGAACTGAACATTCCCCAGCAGCAGCACAGCGGCCAGGACTCGCACCACATCCAGAAAGGGAATGCCCAAGATTCCTAGGCAGGTCTTCCACGCCTGAAAGCGAATCGCATCCTCCTGCTCGTTCTGGGCAAAGTCGCCACGCAAATACCTCAAATTGGCTGGTGAATATCCCTCCAAATGCAGTTTCTGGCGCTCCTCCCGGTTCAATCCCGCCAGCATCTGATAGAAGATGTGGTAGTTCTTCTCCTTGGGCAGCGGTCGGATGACGCGCGTCTGGTCGAGGAAGTAGCAGTGGATCTTGGTGCGATACAATGCTCCATCCGTCACCTGCACCTCGATGAACTGTCCAATGCGACTGGATTCCGAGTTGGTGGTGGTCTTTGCAGAACCCAGGGATCGCAGCACCGTAAAGGCAGCCGCCAAATGCTTGAAGGCATCCGTTTCTGGTCCTCCACCTGCGATGGCAAACAGCTGGCGGAGCATCAACATCGCATTTGCCGTCTTCCCAGCTCCCGAAGTGCCCGAGAGGATGATGGCCTGCGGATAGCCCGTTTCGCTCTGCTGACGCACTGCCTCCTGGACGATCTTCTGCAGTTGCGGGGCCAGCGGCAGAGCCCGGGTGGAGGTCAGAGTAAGGGGGTTTCCCACATCCAGGTAGGGATTAATGGAGAGCAGAATCGGACCGACATTTGTCTGAAAAGAGAAATAATATTTTTATAAGATGAATGTGAGGGCATTAATTAAGGTGATGAGTCAAGAAGTTCGGTGTACTTTTGGTCAGTTCCAAGGAAAACCTCGAATATGAAAGATAAAATCACTTGTGAACTTCTGGGGGGTTCGTTTTCATATATAAATTTGGACAGATAAACATTTAAGCTAAAACTTAACTGAAGCTTAAGTTTTATTATTTATTTTTTATGATAACAAATTTATACTCTATTTGAAAAAATTTTTATACAAAAATTCTGTTTTAATGTAAGTTATTTAAAGCTTTAAATCATGATACAATTATTCATAATTCTATCATATTTTATGGTAAAACAAGAAAGGAAGCTAACTTCGGTTCGCCGAAGTTTATATACCCTTGCAGATTGCAATTGAACTATAAAATTAAAGTCGAAATTCTGAAATAATAATAAGTGGTCAATTCCCAAATTTGATTAAAATATTTTGAGAAATAGCGAAACTCTGAATTTTTTATTATTACCCTGATTGTTCCTATGGCAGCTATAGGATATAGTTGTCTAATTTTCATGAAATTAAAACTAAGATTCTCAAACAATATTAAGTGGCCAAATCTCAAATTTGATGAAAATATGTTGAGAAACAGCGAAGTTAGGATATTTTCTATTATTTTCCTGATTGTTCCTATGGCAGCTATAGGATATAGTCGGCCGATTTTCATAAAATTACAACCGAAATTCTAAATTAATAATTAATGGCCAAATATCAAATTTGGTGGAGTTTTGTTGAAAACTGACAAAGTTATAATTTTTTTTCGAAAGTTTTACCGATCGTTCCTATGGCAGCTATATGATATAGTTGTCCGATCCGGCCCGTTCCGACATATTTACGAGTGAGAGTATATAGAAGACTAACTGCAAAGTTTCATTCAGATAGCTTTAAAACTGAGGGACTAGT
>VNJQ01001731.1:0-22282 GCA_008042515.1 Drosophila truncata | reverse complement strand
CTGAGAGACTAGTTTGCGTAGAAACAGACAGACGGACAGACGGACAGACGGACAGACGGACAGACGGACAGACGGACAGACGGACATGCTTATATCAACTCAGGAGGTGATCCTGACCAAGAATATATATACTTTATAGGGTCGGAGATGTCTCCTTCACTGCGTTGCACACTTTTGACCAAAATTATAATACCCTCTGCAAGGGTATAAAAACTATTAGTACACAAGGATAGATTAAAACCATAATTTCACGTATGCCCATACATAGCACAAAACTATATTACAACTATATAAATAACATAAGAATAAAAAAAAAAAAAAAAAAAAAAAAATTTTTTTCTTGTAGAAAATATATATAATTATAAAATAACTTCATTATATTACGTTATTTTTCAAAAGGAGGGAGATGTAGTATGCACATATATTGAACACCCATCGTACCAAGAGTACTTAACGGGACCACACTGTAACACTTTCTTGCAGTGTTTACGCAATACAGTTCTCGGTCATAAGCCTCAAGAGGACGAAATATCGCCCACTTATACATTGGCCCGCACACAAAGAATGCAAGTGTCAGCATAATTGCAACACGAGCGGACCACATGTATATATGTGTATATACCTCCGCGCTCAGCCTAAGCGAGCATTGCTATGTATTTAAGAATATATATATACGTCTCTCCGCTGCCGCTGTTGGCAGCGCAGATATAAGACTTAGACTTCCTTAGTTTTAAATACATATCGATAAGAACAGAATAAAATATGACTTTGAAGCGAAAACAATGGTTGCTCCAAAAATCTGATTATTAATTAATAAAAAAACTTCTTACAAAAGTTATGAAAAATAATTAAATGTGGAAAATATGGGAAAAACTTATTAAAAGACTTTCGAGTCCAATAATTGCAACTTCTTTCGAAGACTTTCGGGTCCAACAACCATCACCTCGCGCGACGACTTTCGAGTCCAGAGCCGCCGAAGCGACCATGTTCTCCTTATTTCACAGGTCCGCGCCTGACGAGATAAGCCACGACGAGAGAAGCCACAACGAGAGAAGCCTGACGAGGGAGGCCACGACACGACCGGCCCCGAGTGAGCGGAAGCGACGATCAAGGCGACCCGCTTCCGGCTGACTGTATCTTGTTGATCAATAAATCCCGCAGGCGAAATAATTCACGGCATAAATCCTATGCGTTATTACTGGTGAATCGGGCCGGAGGTCTCTTACAGCAACCACAAATGAACGAAATTAATTCCTAGGCGGATCCTGGCCGTCCCCGAGCTACCCGGAAACGACAGACAGCCACAGGTGGCGCCCGAACAGGTTGAAGTGGTTGCGAGAGACAAACCGACACCGATTGAGTAATGTCGAGTTGGGTGTATTTGGCAACAAAACCCGAACTGGCAGAATACGCGAAAGAATGCGAGTTGGACCCGTTAGGGAGGACCGAAGACTTAGGGAGAACGCTAGCAATGTTCTCAAAAAGAACGGATCATACGGAGGTCATAAAACAAAGACTAACAGAATTAGCGGGGAAATACAGGAGGAAGAAAAGCCCCGCTCGACTAGTAGAAATCTTGAAATCGTGGTCGGAGAGGAGCAGAACAAGATGGGAAACCCGAAGGAAACAAAAATGGAGAGGAAAAGAGATACGGAGATAATCGATCGGGTACGCAACTGGGGGATCCGGTACCAAGGAACATCCTACCCGCTGGAATTCCTGGACAAATTGGAACAATGGGCAAAGGATATGGAATACAGAAGGAACAGCTAGTATAGATTATGCCGTTCATCCTGGAAGGAATAGCGAGCGACTGGTGGAACACAGCGCCGACAGAAATTACATCGTGAGAACAACTAGTACTTCCTGCCACCCAGACATGAAAAGCAGCTGGAGACGCAAATAGCACAGCTAAGGCAGTGGGAAAACGAACCTGTAAGAGAATACGCGATAAGAAAAGTGATGCGGTTCACTAAGCTATCGGAGGAGGAGAAGTTAGACAGGGTGTACAAGAATTGCAGGAGCAGAATTAAGCTGTACACACGGAGAAACGGGTTCATGACGTTGACCGAGTTCCTCAAACTAGCCGAAGAGGTAGAGGATATTGAAACGATGGAAAGCATTGTACGACCGAGCCAGCCATGTTCGCAACAACTAAGGCCGGAGATTTGCATGCGGTGCGGAGGTTTCGGTCATTCGGCACGCACATGCGGCAATCCGCCTCGATTGATCTGCTGGGTTTGTGGAAGAAACGGTATAAGAACGACAGAGTGCTGCAGAACGAATCCGGGAAACGCGTAAGGCATGAGCAGATAAAGCTGGGAGCTCAGGCGACAGAAACAAAACCAGCACCTGGGGACCAACTCAATTGCAATGGGTGCCAAATAATAGCACTAATTCGGTTTGGGAATCGGACTGCGAAGGGTATACCGGGACACCGGGACACCGGAGCGTCAAAAAGCGCGATATGCCGAATCATGTACCAAGATTTACGGGAGATGGAGTGGAACAAGGACGGAGATAACGCTTGCCAACGGAGCACAACAAAAGTCGATAGGAGGATTTGAGGCGGAGATCAAGTTCGGAAGATCAACGTTCAGTTTATCATTCATGAAGAATCAGGAGGGATCCTACTGGGGATAGATTTCCTGGCGCAGACACTACGATGTGGAAACCTGGAACTGGATATAAGGGAAGTTGGAAGGCAGGAAGAAGAAGAGGATTAAGAGGAACTCGAGAATGCGAATGAAGATAAACCATCGGAAGCCGAAGTACAAGACTTCCTGGACAAAAACAGGAAAGTGTTTGAGGGAATGCGGAGTGTAAGCAACGCAGCGGTACACAAAATTTACTTGATAGACGATAGGCACGATAGCAACGATTAAGCAAAGGTACTACCCTCGAAACTCGTACTATTAACGAACAGGTAGATAAATCGTTGGCCTTAGGCCTAATAGAGCGATCACGCAGTCCCTATAGCGCACCAGTGGTGCTAGTACGGAAAAAGAATAACGAATGGCGAATGTGCATCGATTACCGGCAATTAAACGATAAGACCGAGAAGGTTGCATACCCGGTACCAAGGATGAATTACATCTTCATAAGTACGATAGACCTAAAGTCAGGATATTGGCAAATTCCGATAGAGACAAGCAGCAAACAGTATACAGCGTTTACAGTACCGGGAAGAGGACTATTCCAATGACGGTAGTGCCGTTCGGGTTGACAACAGCGCCAGCAACGTACCAACGGGCATTAGACACAATCATAGGGTCGGAGATGGAACCGTTCGCATTTGCATATTTGGACGACATAATCGTAATCGGTCGGACCAAGAGGGAGCACCTGGAAAAACTTCAGGAGGTATTCCGGAGGCTACAACAAGCAAATTTACGGATCAACCCGGTTAAGTGTCATTTTTTTCAGAACGAGCTTAAGTACCTCGGACATGTGGTGAGCGAGCAAGGGATTCGAACAGACCCGGAGAAGGTGGCAGCAATCCGGGACCTGCCGGCACCAAAAACCACAAAAGAGGTCCATAGTTTTCTGGGAATGGCGTAGTGGTACCGAAGGTTCATCCCAAATTTTACAGAACACGCAGGACCGTTGCAGGCATTGATACGGAAAGGGCAGAAGTTCGAATGGAAGAAACAACATCAAGACTCATTCGATCGCCTAAAACAGAGCCTGACACATGGTTTAAGTTACAGACAGCGACTTCAGCGTAGGAGCGGTGTTAACGCAGAATACGGAGGATGGAGAACATGTGATCTCATTCGCCAGCCGAAAGTTGAGCAAGGTAGAACATAAGTACAGCGCAACGGAAAAAGAATGCTTGGCCATTTACTGGGGCTTAGAGAAATATAAAATGTACCAAGAGGGGTACATGTTTACAGTAGTTACCGATCACATAGCCTTAAAGTGGCTAAATTCCATCAAAAGCCCATCAGGGCGAGTGGCCAGGCGGGCTCTCTGACTGCAACCTTATCAGTTTGAGGTACAGTACCGCAAAGGGAAGTTGAATGTGGTAGCCGATACAATGTCACGAGCACCACACGCGGAACTGAAGACACTGGGGAGCCCAGAAGTTTGGATAGAGCGAAAGCAAAAAGAGCTCGAAAGGAACCCACACTATACGGAGTACCGCATGGAAGGAAACAGACTCTATAAGTTATGGGGGGGCAAACACGATCAGAAACCGTGGAAGCTGTGCATGACAGAGGAAGAACGACAGAAGGTGCTGAACGAAAACCACTGCACGGCGGAGGCAGGGCATCTAGGAATGTTCAAAACAATCCGAAAGATAAAGAACCGGTACTACTTGCCAGGACTGATCAAAGACACAGAAAAGTTTGTCCAGATCTGCGAGAGTTGCCAGCGATACAAGGTAGCGCAACAAAAAGCAGCAGGGAAGATGCAAACAAAGATCGCGGAAGTGCCGTGGGAAACGGTATGCGTAGATTTCGTGGGGCCGTTGCCGAGGACCAAGCATGGAAACACAATGCTACTAGTGGTAGTTGACAAATTTTCAAAATGGGTAGAGCTAGCAGCAGTTAGACAAGCAGCGGCCGAAGCGTTCATAGTTTTCCGAGAAAGGGTTATCACAAGGTTCGGAGCACCAAAGGTCCTAATCTCCGACAATGGAGTCCAATTTGCGGGATGAAAAACAAAGGCCGCGATGGAACGATGGGGGGTACGGCAGCAGTTTACAGCCCCGTACACGCTGCAAGAAAACCCAACGGAAAGGACCAATATAACGATGAAGACAATTATAGCCCAGTTAACAGGAAGTGACCAAACAGGATGGGATGATCACATTCCGGAACTGATGTTGGCATTCAATAGCAGCACATCGGAATCAATACAATATAGCCCGGCACAGTTAGTATTAGGATGGGAATTAAGGATACCGAGTGCCATGTTTTGCGAAGCAACGAATGGATCCGGTTTAATAGGTGAGGATGTGAAAGAAATGTGGCGAAGACTAGAAGAAGCCAGGAAAAGTGCGAGGGAAAACATGAGCAAAGCGGCAGATCAGGAACGACGGCACTATGACCTAAGGAAAAGAGAATGGAAACCGAAGGTCGGGGAATTCGTATGGTGTAAGACCCACCACTTGTCAAAGGCAGTAGACAAATTTAACGCTAAACTGGCACCTAAATACGAGGGGCCATGGAAAGTTCAAGGGTTCATTTCCCCATTGATAATAACCGTAAAAGAAACCGGAACACGGAAAACAAAACGGGTACACATCGGGGACACCAAACCATATTTAGGATCAAATACGACGCCGCATGACACGACACTGAACTGTAACCATAACACAACACAAAACCGACTGCATGAACTAACACTACATCCCACACTTAAAATAAACGGGCATAACACAGAAGCTAACACACGGTCACACAATCTCATTTCAGGCAGAAGAAACAGAACAATGCACAGGTTCAACGAGAGCGCACGGAGGTTCAAGCAGAACCACGAACCCACCGAGGCAGCGGTAACACGGGCGCTACTAATCACGGCGCAGAGTATGCCTGGAGCGGGACGAAAACGGACGGCGCCGACCAAGATGGGCATCAGGGCGGAAGCAGCGCGCGAACAGGCGGTGTGCGAACCACCGGCCAGGGAGGAGACGAACTACGTCCACCTGAGCCGGCTCAGGATCGCACACGTGCCAGGCCGATGGGACGACGCAGGACCAGGAGGGCAGGGAGGAGCAGCAGAGGCAAGGGAGGCGCAGGCAGGAAAGAAAGACACGGAACAGGCACAACAAGCCTGCACCTCCCGAGCAGCAGCAGGGGCAGCAACCGGAACTCCAGCTACACAGCCCGTGATACGAGCCGCAACAGCAGCGAAAGCAGCTGCGATGGCGGCAGAACAGCCAGCAGAACAGCCAGCAACCGCAGACACCGCAGCCATTGCAGGCACGACAGGCACCGCAGACACCGCAGACACCGCAGGCACCACAGGCACGTATGGCACCTAAAGCACCAAGGACGCCACATGTACCTAGGACACCGATGGCATCCAGGCCCGGACCAGGACGGCGGCAAACCATCTCGCCAGATCGAGACGTCCTGGAAGTGCACAGCGAGGAGAGGAACCAGTGAGGCTGGATGGTACCGATAGGTGCCGATATAGGCATAAGAATAAAAGAAACGACAAGGATTAGGGAAAAAGGGATAAGCAACAAAATAAAAGAACAAGAAAAAATTAACCCAAATGAAGAAAGGGAAAATAATTTGAATTTGAACGCGCACGCGCATGCGCGCCATGGAACGGGCACACTAGGGCCACACTAAGCGAGACAGATTTCGACGCCGGGGCGCGCACACTAAACTACGGCAGGGTGTATATAAGGCGGGCCATTGGCTGTAGGAAATCACTTAGCAGCCGACAGCGATACGGTGAGGTAAGCCTACTTTGTAGCATACATCCAGCAGTCAGCAGCGAGGTCTTTTTTTGGCCGACCGGATCACTCGATCTGGTTAGCCCATGCATTGTAGTTAGTTTCCTTCGTGTCCAACAACCATCACCTCGCGCGACGACTTTCGAGTCCGGAGCCGCCGGAGCGACCATGTTCTCCTTATTTCACAGGTCCGCGCCTGACGTGATAAGCCACGACGAGAGAAGCCACAACGAGAGAAGCCTGACGAGAGAGGCCACGACGAGAGAAACTCCGACAAGGGAGGCCGCGACGAGAGAGGCCACGACACGACCGGCCCCGAGTGAGCGGAAGCGACGATCAAGGCGACCCGCTCGACGCGAACCCACCGCGGCAACCCCACGGAGTTCCGTCTGACTATATACTCTTGATCAATAAATCCCGCAGGCGATATAATTTACGGCACAAATCCTCCGCGTTATTACTGGGAAATCGGGTCGGGGATCTCTTACAGCAACCACACCTGAACCAAATTAATTCCTAGGCGGATCCTGGCCGTCCCCGAGCTACCCGGAAACGACAGACTGTCATTAAGTACATCTCCGTTCTTCCGTTTATTTCCATTTTTATGCTTTAAAGTATCTTTCCGTACCCTGTGCCGTGTTCCCTTTAGTAGTTGCTTGCTTTCAGTCTTGCTGCACTCTGCGCGGCAATGTTGTTAACGAACAATTGTATCGGCATTATATTGAGGATATCATTCAGAGCAGCCGCATGAGCGCATCGTTCCTGCGGCTAGTGCGCACACTGCTCGTTGTACCCTTGTGAGTTTCGATATGTTGTTGGTTAGTGCTGGCCACCATACCAGTGCCCCGTATGTCAGAATTGACCGTACCACCGCCATGTATTTTGGGTGTAGCCTTCAGCTGTTTCCAAACATTTTTCTGCAACGTTTTCCTTCTATAAGAGTTTTGGGTTTAGTATTACTCCTATACTTTACCTGCTTCAATAGTACTAACTTCGTACGCTTATACTGGGTATCTTAAAAGCTAGTACCTTAGTTCTTCTGGTGAAGAGCATTAGTTCTGTTTTTGTGGGGTTGAAACCCAGTCCCAGTGTTACTAAACAGTCCCTTCTGGTTAGGTGACCCAGCGTACCTATCATTATGCAGCTGATAGAGTCCTGATACTAGCAGTACCACATCATCTGCGTTGCTTTCACACCTCCCATATTGAGCTCTTCCAATATGCTGTTCATGTTTATCAGCCAAAGTAGGGGTGACAGAACTCCTTCCTGAGGTGTGCATCCCTTTACTGCCCGCGTGAGGTGAGTGTCACTTAGTTCAACTGTATAATAAAATATGGGTTGTATATAGTACAGCTGTCCTTGTATTCGGTTACAGCCTCGCCTGGAGAGGGAATCGGGGTTTCGTGCACTATGCTGCGTTCTGCGCTCAGCTTGCCGGTGTTGGTGTCGTGGTTTTTTCTATCCCTTTAATCTCCTTTGCTCACCCTTCATATAAAAAGATATGTGCACTTGACTGAAACTACCCTAGTCCGAATACCAACAAAAATAAAAACAAAAAAAAAGTTAATTTAGCGAGTTCCCCAAACAGAGTCAATAATAGCTACGAGTTAGGGTCTGCGTTGTGTTGGGAGTGATCGAGTTCGTGGTGATCACTCGCTCCTCTATACCCTCCCTACTTATGGAAATATGTGGAACTTGGTGTACATTCCCCCTAAATTAAATCAATTCACCACATTCTTTCTTAATATTTCATTGGAATTATATAAAAGGACTTCATTAATATTTATTTACAAAATCATTGTATTAAATTGAATTTTAATATATGTAACTCAAAGATCTTCATATTAACCTCATTTCGTTCTCTGACATAATTTTTAGAACTATTAAGGGGGGTAGGGTTAATTCTGTGCAAAATGGGCCACTTTTCGAAATATTTTTGTGGCGAAACGGATAACATAGCGCAATAATTTAAAAACCATAAACTAAAACAACATTTAAACAATTTTTTACGGATTTTTTTATTAAAAAACTTAACTAAGAGCACATCCGTTCACCCCTCTATGCACAAGTCTGCGCTCGACCTCTCGCACTCTCTCTCGGGTCCGAACTCCGTGGTCTGCCGTCGTCGATCTCCCGCTATCGCTTTAGCGGAGTAAAGCGGATGGGAGTGCAGCTCAATTGCTAGCTTAAGTCTTAGTTCTATGTATGTATCAAGCTAATAAAGGATGGCGCTTATGCATGTCGGAATTTACTCTCGACGCCCCCGACTTCTTTTCTCCTATTTTAACTCCGTTCGCGAAGTGGGTTTTTTCGCGTACGCTCGGTTATAAAGAGAATGAGAGGGACTTGCGAGAAAATAAGGGTGGCTTGCAAGTTTGCATGAGGAGAGCACATCACTTTTAGAAAAGACCACAAGAGAGAAAGACTTATGAACTTAGAGAAGAAAACAGTTAAGAACAGTTAAGAAACAGTAAACAAAAGAAGAAGAGCAATAAATTAAATAAAGTTAACCAAACTAATATTCGGTTACAAATAACTTTGTTTTTCTTCCATATCTATGCTTACCACCATATTTTTGCGGATTGGTTTGAGGATATCACAAAGTGTTCGATAAAATGTTCATGATATTGTGCTTACATCGAGCCAGAATCATTTTAGGCCTTTATTCTTTAAAATTTCGGATAACAATCGACGCCGCGGAATCTTATTAAAAATTTATTAAATTGTTAACAGAAATATAAACAAATTATTGGAAACCAAATATTTCTTAACAGCCGGAATAATTGACATGTGTCGTATCATTTTGATACATTTGCAGGCATGCCAAAAATCTTACTTTTTTGCTTTTTTGACCATTTCTTGAAAACGGGAGGGGCAATTAGAGATAGGAACATTTTATTTTAAGTAGATTTCATTAGGCTTTTGGGGATGTCGTATCATTTTGAGAACGGGTGTAGTGTAGTATGCACTCATATTGAATACCCACAGTACCGAGAGTACTTAAAAGGTTACGCACTGTGACACTTTCTTGCAGTGGTTACATTATTAGAAGTACCGGTCATAAACCCTAAATGTCCGTAATATGAACCGATCGCTACGGCTTAGCCCGCACTCACTCAAGAAGTGCTAGAGTCAGCATAATTATTACACGAGCGCATATCCCTCGCGCTCGCACCTTCTGAGGGCATAGCCTACGAACATAAGAACATACATATATTCATAAGTATATATTTACATAACCGTCTCTCTGCCGCCGTCTGCGGGCAGCGCAGCTACGAGACTTAGCCTTACTTAGACCTAAAAACACAATCAATTCGATCATTGGAGCGGCACCTTCGCTGCTCCAATAACTTAATAAAGATATTGATCAAACTTAAAATCCTACCGCTTACTCTATGGGAGTCACCTAAATACTTTATGTGGAGTGATAACTAATACTTCATGGCGACCGTGACTTGGTCCGCTTGGTGATGGAAATTTGAAAACTTGGGAAAAATGACGGATCCCAACGGAAATTCTATATAAAACGGATTAAAGAAATCAACAGCGAAGAAATCATCAGCAAACAGACACATGAAATAATTAAACATCTAAGTGATAGGCCGAGCTGGAGTGAAAAACAAGATAAAGAAGAGAATAGCGCACTTGAAGTGGCTATTGTATGCAAACCAACCACCCCCGCCATGGGCCACAGCGGTGAACCTCCAGAGTGAACTCGATTTTTTGAAAACAAATCTACAAAAGACCAATACCACGAAAACAAATCAACCAGTTACAAAAACTGTGAACGGAGGAAAAATTAAACCGCCATCTCCTAAGGGACTACCAAAAAGGATTCCCAGCTGCCCGGCCGATTGCCCAGGGCCCATGTACACCGTGCACTGCAAGTATACGTGCATGAGGAAGAATTAGTGTGAGAGGTATTCCGCCTCTTGCACCTCCGTGGGAATTGCCCGTGCGAAGCCAGCACCGGCACCGCCTGAGCCCATAGGCCCAGGACAACTGGAGCAGATACTAAGCGTGGGAGGCACGACCGCCATCCGCGCCATTGAGGAAACGTCAGGAACATGGACCAAGGAAAAGCTCACAACAAGGATCTAGAATAAACCCATGCACTGCGTTGCATATTTTTTTTTGATTGCACTGCGATGCATATTTTTTTTATATGAAATAACAAACATATTGTAAAATTGAGCGAAACCTTTCCGCCAAATTAGCAGTATAGCCTGTAAAGCTATACAAAATAATAGGTAGGAAGTTGTAATAACACATGAATAGTAATGCGATAAGCAAATCGTCAGTTGAAAATTAAAAATAATTATATATATTAAAATATAAAAGTATATGTACCAACCACCAAGATGACGCTGGATATAAAAACAGTGGATTCCACTGCCAATGTAATCAATAAGGTAGAAGCCAACATTATCGACTTGTATTGGGTATATTTACTTTTGATAATAATTGTGGTAATAATGTGCACAATAAATGCCTAAAGAAGAGGTACATGAGCCGGGCTAATGACCTGGATAAAATACAAAAAAAAAAAAATAAAAATAATAGCTCTTTAAAAGCTTCAAGGATAAAATACACTAAAAACTGCCGTAAAATCAGGAAAAATTAACGGATATAACTGGACACAGGTCCAGATCAAAAAAAGATTGACTTCAATTAAAAAGCAATATAGGTCCGATTTAAAAACGAAATTGTTACGCGTAAAACAAATGGATTTAAGCTTGTTATGCGTCAAACAAATTGATGCACGAATGGAATTGTTACGCGTAAAACAAATTTTTTTAGAGGCCAAGAAACAATACTATTGTAAAAACGGCAAGGAAGAGCCGAGAAAGAGTTTAAGGACCAATTAATTAAAAATAAAATGAATTAAACAAAACACAAATACAGACAAAATTTTTTGCTAAACTAATTACAATTACCATGATAAAATGGATTGGAATGAGCTGAATAAAGAAATGAATAATATCAAAACCACATTTGACAAATCCTACAAGTCATTAACACAAAACAGGGCAATCCAGAAGACAACTATCAGACAACATGTCGAAATATTAGTAGAGTGCTTTAACGAAGCGCGAATACTAATACATTGGCACAGGGAGAGATTGACTCAACATCATTGGTCCCAAGTATCTAAACTTCTGATACGATCTAAATTAATCTCGATTAAACAAAAATTTAATCTTGATATATCTAACCCTACTATCATCAACACCTCGGTATCAGCTTTAACTGACGACGAGCCGGAATCAGCAGAACCGGCTGGTGACGAAAAAGTAGAATTTAAAGAGTCAGGAGAGGCAGATTTCGATATAGATCCCGAAGAACTCGAAACTGAACCCAAAATAGAGGAAGAGGATTTGAACAATCTTACCATTCCTGCTGTATTAACAATACCAGCAGCAGAGGCAGAGAAAGAGGATAAATCAGATCTGCCATCTTCCCCAGAAATTTTGTTAACCTCACTGGACACAATATTACACATAATGGCGGACCCTGCCTTACAGGACATATCCAATACGATTCCCGAATTTAATGGACAAAAAATCCATTTACAAAGATTCGTAATGGCTTTAAAACTAATAGACTTGACGAAAGGTCAATTCGAAGACTTAGCCGTCGAGGTTACAAAGTCAAAAATGGTAGGATCAACCTTATATAAGGTGATAAACGAGACTATAATTAGGAAACTGCAAGACACTATAGTCGGTGGAACATCCGAAGTAGTTAAATCCAAAATGGCAAAAACATTCCAGAAAGGCAAAACGGCCAACAAATTCACAACTGATGTAGATAACTTACGAAAGCTCCTTGAAGCTTCGTATATTGATGAAGGCTTTTCGGCCGAACACGCTGATAAATTAATCACAAAGGAAGCCATCACCACAATGGTTAAAAATTGTGAGCATGGCCGACTCAAAATAATATTGGAATCAGGTAGGAAGGTGGCTAGGTACAAGTCCCGCCCGTCCTCCAAAGGATTGGAGAGAGTCCTTCAGGAACACTTAACTGTCCTCTCAAAAGGACTTAACTTCAATAATCCCTTTCCAGCGCTTTAGCTTCGCTTTGCGATTCTTATCCAAGACGGCAAAGGTTAACGGTTGGTATACCCCGTATAGGTAATTCCGGAGGTTTTTTAATGCCCAAACAATGGCGAGGAGCTCCCGCTCGTTGGTTGCGTAGTTTTTTTTTGCAATCACGCAGGGCGCGTGATATCATTGTGATTGGGCGGCCGTCTTGAGATTGCTCCGCCCCTAGACCAAAGCCTGAAACATCCGTTGTTAAATCGGCCTCTTAAAGTCTGGATATGAGAGGAGGACGTCTTCTGATGCTACGATTTTTCTCAGGCTGTCAAAAGCTTCTCTTTGCTCTTTTGCCATATTTATATCAATTTTTCTTGACTGATATTTGCTCGTTTACCATTTTCCCCTTTTGAGAATGTTTTTTAGGGGTCTTGCGATTGTCGCGAAGTTTTTTATAAAGCACCTGTAGTAGCTTGCAAACCCTAGGAAAGATCTCAGGTCAAAAAGCGATTTGGGTGGAAGAAATTCCTTTATGGCCTTCACCTTTTCAGGTGACGTTCTAAGCCCCCATTGAGACACGATGAATTCCAAGCACTCAACGCTCTTTTTGAAGAACTTCGATTTTTTTTTTTAGATATTTTTATGCCTGCCTCCAGGAGTTTGGTGAGTACCCAGTTCATGTCTTTAACATGGTCGTCCTTTGTTTTGGAGAATATTATGACATCGTCTACATATACGTAGCATAGCTTAGAGACTCATTCTCTTAGCACGTCATCAATGGCCCTTTGGAATCCAATTGGCAGTCTAAAGAATTCGTACTTGCCGTTGTTTATGGAGAAAGCTGTCTTCTCCCTGTCTTTTTCCACCAGCTCTATCTGGTGAAATCCGGATTTAAGGTCGAGTGTTGTAAAGAATTGTGACTCTCCCATGTTCGACAGTAATGTCGAAATCGTAGGGATAGGGTATCTATCATCTACGGTTCTTTGATTTAACTTTCTGATGTCGATAAGAATCAGGAGAGGTAGATTTCGGTATAGACCCTGAAGAACTTGAAACGGAACCCAAAATAGAGGAACAGGAAGAGGAAGAAGAAAAATCTTCCCCACATATATTGTTAAGCTCACTCGACACAATAATATACATGATGGCTATATTATGGAGATATCCAATGCCATCCCCGAATTTAATGGACAAAAAATACATTTACAAAGATTCTTACAGGCTTAAAGGCTAGTAGATTTAACGAAAGGACATTTCGAAGAATTGGTCGTCGAAGTAATTAAGTAAAAAATAGTAAGATCGACCTTATATAAGGTCCAAAATGAAACTACTATTATGGCAATATTTGACAAACTTAATGCCACTATCGTCGGTGAAACATCCGATGTAGTTAAGGCTAAATTAGCAAAGACTATGCAGAAAGGAAAAACTGCTGAAAAATTTACCAATGAAATTGACAATCTACGAAAGCTCCTAGAAGCTTCGTACATTGATGAAGGCCTATCGGCCGAACACGCTGACAAATTCAGCACAAAGAAAGCTATCTCCACAATGGTTAAAAATTAAAATAAAAAAAAATTCAAAATTGTGAGCATGGACGTCTTAAGACAATATTGGAAGCAGTTAATTTTACCTTAATGAACGAAGCCGTTACCATACAATGTTGTACTGAAATTACTGGGAATGCCAACTCAATATTGTACACCCGGAGAGGAAATAACTATCGCGGCAATAATTATAACAAGATGAACATACAGTCGGGTGTCCCGACAGTAGAATACCCTGTACCATTACAAGGCGCCGCTCGATTTCGTTACCGATTATATTCAAATCGGTATCTAGGAACACCACGTGGAGGTCATTGCAGATGCAATTGAATTTTATTTTTTGTATTTCTTAGAAAACTTAAAAAAAAAATTATTTGCTAAAAATATAAAAACTTTGACGTGGGTCCGGTCCTCCCCGTGAATTGAACTTGGGACAACTTGCAATTACTAAAAATAGCTCTACGTTGTTTGATTGTGTGCATGCAGGCAAAGAATGTGACCATTGCAAGCGTATTGGTACATGTGTTATTTGGAGCCCTCTTGTATATATAATATGTATAAAGTAAAAAGCCTATATCTCCGCTATTTATGGCACGATCGTAATTTAGGCAATCTGTGTATTTTGATAAAATACATCAAGGGTTTGAAAATGGTTTACCTAACTTTATAAACTTGGGAGATATACGTTTTTTTCAAATAGCTCTCCAAAAAAGGGAAGCAGAAAAAACTGAAAACAAACACAGATAAACAGATATAAAAAGTCTAAATCCGAAGTTTGGTGTCTCTAGCTCTTATAGTCTCCGAGATCTAGGCGTTCATACAGACAGACGGAAAGACGGACAGACGGACGGACGGACGGACGGACATGGCTATATCGACTCCTTAAGTGGTCCTGACCAATATTAAGGTAACTTTTGGGGGTCTGCCACGCATCCCTCTGCCTGTAACAGAATGTCGCACAAAATTATAATACCTGTGTACCTTTGGTACAGGGTATAAAAACAATTATTGCGGCGGAAATAACAATAGAGGTAATTATCACATCAACGGATATTACCAGAACAACGGATATAATATATATATAATATATATATATAATATATATATAATAATCGAAATAATAATAATAATAATTATAACCAAAACAACAATTATTATAGGCGAAACAACCGTAGTGGAAACAACCGCGGCGGAAATAGCCGAGGGGTAAACAACGACGGCAATGTCAATAATAATAATAATCATAACAGCAATGTAAGACTATCCCATCAAATTCGGGAAACTGTCACATGCCTTTAGAAACAACACAAAAAACAATAAAATTCACACAATTTATTCACAAATACATTTGTCACTTTTATAAACGTAGCAACAGGAAGGGAATTAGTTTTTCTACTAGATACAGGCGCAAAAATATACATATTAAAGGAAAATTCCGATAATTTTCAAAACATCCAAGATAATCTCATCATAAACATACAGGGTATAAGTCAGGAAGCCACAAAATCAAAAGGCTTAACATCTATCGAAACTTCTAAGTACATAATTCCACATGACTTCCATATCGTAAATTTGCAATGCGCTATTCCATGTGATGGAATACTAGTAATCGATTTTATAAAAATATAGCACTGTCAATTAGACTTCAAGCCTTCTGAAGACTGGCTTATAATCAGACCAAACAATCTCAAATATCCGATTTATGTTCCAATAGCATACTGTTCTGGCAACAACTCCCTAATTCTGCCAGTAAGATCTCAAGTTGTCCGAAAAATTAAAATAAATTCAGTAGAAGACAGTGTATGAATTCCGAATTAAGAAATTCAGCATGGTATATATATAGCAAATACCATAGCAACCGTTCAAAACGCATATATAAGATTGCTAAATACCACAAACGCAGATCAAGTAGTTTACATTAAAAATATTTATCACGAACCACTTTCAAACTACGAAGTAGTACAAACAGACTTGGAAACTGTGTTATCTAAACTTGGAAAAAACTTTCCCCTTCAATTCGAAGAAAAGCTTACTACATTATGCACCCAGTATAGTGACGTATTCGAACTAGAAACCGAATCGATAACTACCACCAACTTTTATAAACAAAAACTTAGATTAAATGATGATGAACCCGTATATATAAAAAATTATAGAAATCCTCATAGCCAACAAGACGAAATTCAAAAACAAGTCCAAAAAAGTAGTGGAACCCTCTGTATCACCTTATAATAGCCCACTTTTGTTAGTACCAAAAAAGTCACTTCCAAATTCCGAAAATAAAAAATGGCGATTAGTAATTGAACTCGAAAAAAGTTCACGGGATATAACATCCTTTTCAACAAACAATGGTTCATATCGTTTCACGCGATTACAATTGGTCTAAAAATAGCGCCAAACTCTTTTCAGAGAATGATGACTATAGCTTTCTCGGGAATAGAACCTTCGCAAGCATTTCTTTATATGGATGACTTAATAGTCATAGGTTGCTCCGAAAAACATATGCTCAAGAACTTAACTGATGTTTTCTTGAAATGTAGACAGCACAACCTAAAGTTACATCCTGAGAAATGCTCATTTTTCATGCATGAAGTCACTTTCTTAGGACATAAATGCACGGATAAAGGAATCTTGCCGGACGACAAAAAATACGACGTCATTCAAAATTATCCAGTCCCACAAGATGCGGACAGCGCAAAAAGATTCATTGCATTTTGAAATTATTACAGACGTTTTATAAAAACTCCCGTCACATAACACGATTATGTAAGAAAGATGTAAAATTCGAATGGACAACTGAACATCTGAATCATCTGAATGAACAACCTTCGAACATCTTAAATCAGCATTAATAAATCCTACTTTGTTGCAATACCCGGATTTTAGCAAAGAATTTTGCATAATCACAGATGCTAGCAAATACGCTTGTGGAGCAGTCCCAACTCAAAACAAAAATGGACTACAGCTTCCAGTTGCTTACGCATCTAGATCCTTCACAAAAGGAGAAAGTAACAAAAGCACTACAGAACAAGAATAAGCAGCTATTCATTGGGCAATAACACACTTCAAACCATATATTTACGGTAGACTCTTCACTGTCAAAACAGACCACAGAGCACTTACTTATTTATTTTCAATGGTAAATCCTAGTTCCAAACTAACACGCATGAGACTTGAATTAGAGGAATATAATTTTACGGTAGAGTATCTAAAGGGCAAAGACAATTTTGTAGCCGATGTGCTATCTTGCATTACATTCACAGATTTAAAAAATATACAATTAAACAATATGATTCTGAAAGTCACTACCAGAAATCAGAGTAAACAGAAAAATTCCTGCGCAGGAAATGAAAAAGAAAAAGTATATTTGCACACCCAAAGTGTTACTAAAGCTTCTAAGCCCAACGTATACGAAGTCATTGTAAATGACGAGGTACGAAAAGTAGTGACCTTGCGAATAACAGATTCTCTATGTTTACTAAAACAAGGGAAAAAGGTTATAGCAAGAATTGACGTTAGCGATATGTACACCAATGGAACCCTCGACTTAGGTCAGTTCTTCCAAAGGCTTGAATTGGAAGCCGGTATACTCAATATCAGCCAACTCAAAGTGGCACCGAGCGAAAAGATCTTTGATACAATCTCAACAGAATCTTTTAAAATTATGGGCAATAAAATATTACAATCTTTAAGAGTAGCGCTACTCAAGCCGGTGACCCTGTTATCAAATAATGATAAAAAAAGCAGCAATACTGTTTACATTCCATGATGATCCAATTCAAGGTGGTCATACAGGCATTACAAAAACCTTGGCCAAGGTCCAGAGACACTATTACTGGAAAAATATGTCCAAAGACATAAAAGAGTACATAAAGAAATGTCCTAAATGCCAAAAGTCTAAAACGACTAAACACACTAAGACCCCACTAACTAAAACCGAAACTCCGCAAAGAGCTTTCGGTAGAGTTATTGTAGATACTATTGGTCCATTACCACATTCCAATGGAAACGAGTACGCAGTGACACTCATCTGCGATTTAACCAAATACTAAGTAGCTATACCAATACCTAATAAAAGTGCAAATACAGTAGCTAAAGCTATATGAAGATTTTATTCTAAAGTACGGTCCAATGAAGACATTCATTACGGACATAGGAACAGAATATAAGAATGCAATTATCGAAGATCTATGTAAATATTTAAATATTAAAAACATAACTTCAACTGCACACCACCACCAGACTGTAGGTACCGTGGAGCGAAGCCACAGAACATTTAATGAATTCATCCGTTCCTACATCTCAGTTGACAAAACAGATTGGGATGTATGGCTACGATACTTCGTATATTGTTTTAATACAACCCCCTCAATGGCACATGACTATTGTCCATATGAGTTAGTTTTTGGTAAAACTTCAAATTTTCCAAAACATTTCAATAGCATAGATAGAATAGAACCACTATATAACATAAAAGATTATGCTAAGGAATCTAAATTTAGATTAGAACAGGCATATAAGCGAGCTAGAATAATGCTAGATGTTAACAAACAAAAACAAAAAGATAGGTACGACAAAATTAGCTTAGACTTTGAATTAAAAATAGGAGACCAGGTTTTATTAAAAAATGAAACTGGTCATAAGCTAGATTTTAAATATACAGGTCCCTATAAGGTAGAACACATAGGAGATAGAGATAATATAACTATAACAAATATTAAAAATAAAAAACTAATAGTACACAAGGATAGATTAAAACCATAATTTCACGTATGCCCATACATAGCATAAAACTATATTACAACTATATAAATAACATAAGAATAAAAAAAAAAAAAAATAAAGAAAAAAAATAAATACAAAAAAAATTTTTTCTTGTAGAAAATATATATAATTATAAAATAACTTCATTATATTACGTTATTTTTCAAAAGGAGGGAGATGTAGTATGCACATATATTGAACACCCATCGTAACAAGAGTACTTAACGGGACCACACTGTAACACTTTCTTGCAGTGTTTACGCAATACAATTCTCGGTCATAAACCTCAAGAGGACGAAATATGAATCGCCCACTTATACATTGGCCCGCACACAAAGAATGCAAGTGTCAGCATAATTGCAACACGAGCGGACCACATGTATATATGTGTATAAATTATGTTTTAAGTATATCTCCGCACTGTCCCTCGCCGCGGTCAGTGATTTCCGGGGAAGGGGGCGATGACTCAGCCGTGGCTGGCTGCTGTTGTGTATGAGCTGGGCGGTTGCCGCTGGC
The DNA here is from genome assembly GCA_008042515.1 of Drosophila truncata. Classification (NCBI taxonomy): domain Eukaryota; kingdom Metazoa; phylum Arthropoda; class Insecta; order Diptera; family Drosophilidae; genus Drosophila; species Drosophila truncata. The sequence continues at coordinate 2,999 of VNJQ01001731.1, read as the reverse complement.
TCTCCTTGCCTTCCAATTTAGGAAGATTATGTCGGGAGTAACTAACTCCGTTGCTAACGGCCCTTAAGGCTCGCTAACCAATATCAATGAATAAAATAAGTTACGGCAAATGCCGGAGTTTATGTTCATGTGTTTTATTTGATTTCTGAATTAAAACTAAAGACAAAGAAATTTACGTAAGCTGAGTGCGGCCGGCACGCCGACCGCTCGTGCAGCCAAAATGCTAACACTGGCAAAATCAACATAACTCACCATACCGTGCACCAATAAGAATCAGGCCCGGCCCCTAAAGATGTTTATGCTGATTCTGCAATTAAACACTAGGGTGATCCAATAATCACCCAAAATGTGTACCGACTTATAACTACTCCTTAACAGTGTTAACAACTCTCCCCTTAGAAATATGATCGTCCTCGGTCATCTGGAATTTATCGACGACTTGTTGGATTTCCTGTGCGTCTCGTCCTCAGCATCATGAGGAGTGGGAAGGAGCAGCTGATGAGAAGACTGGCTCCCACGCCGACCGCGAACCAGTTGTCGGTAGTTCCCGCCGACTTCACTTCCTCCTTAGGCCCTTGGATGACCTCTAAGTTTTGGTTGTTAATTCTTTGGAGAAGTGGCGTGCTTAGCGTGGGGTCGTGGCCGATGATGTTGAGTAACGGGGATGCCGCCATGCCAGGAGTCTTTCTTATGGCTTCTCGTTGGTTTGAGTATTTGGTGCCATTGACGAAAGCCACTCGCTCGAACGTGATGAGGTGTGAGCCGTTTGTAGCTATTTCAGGGCCGTCGTGCTGACTTTAGCTGGGCACTCGTTGATTATTATCACTCCGTCGTCTACTAACGTGATGGGGCTTAGGTGGCTGGCTTGCGTCTCGCATAGTGCGGTACTTCCCGCGTGTAGGCCTCGAGCACAAGTGTCATGGGCCGCAAGCTTGCAAAACGATGCGTAAGTTGTTGGTACGCAATCGGTGACCGCTAAGACGTCGCTATTGCATTCGGCTACTGTGTTCTCCTTCAACTGCAGGATGGTATATTGGTGTGATACGGGGAAGAGTGTGACCTTTTTACAAGTTGTTTTAATCTTAGGATATGCGATTAGCACATGGATTATACTATCGGACTGAAGGACTCTAATATTAGACGCCTCTAGTAAGCTAAGGATGGTGACTTCTGTGGGGTGATCAACAAATACAGACTTCAAATCATTCTGGTTGAAAATTGCTGGGTTTATTATGTTGGCCTTTGCAAGCTTGATTGTAAGCATTACATTTTGAATCTCGGTTATTAGTATTCTATTTCTGGCCAAAAGTACCTCGTACATGTGAGAAGTGTCAACTATATTATTTTATTCGGCCTTGATAATTTTATTAACGGCCTCTGTTAATTCATTAATTTTATTCTGTGTCTCTGTATTTATTACGGCCTGTCGGTTATTTGAATCAATTAGGCGTGCCTCGGAAATTTTTAGCATATCAAAATCGGCTGCATCAGGTGTACCCGCAATTACCTTGAGTGCGGTGCCTAGGAAGTCTAGGCTCCTGGCCATCCTATGGTGTATTTTTAAAACAGACAATAAACTTCTAACATGTTCGGTGTCGACGTCTAACAATTTTTTCATATGAGACTGTGGGAATAAATCGAACAACCTGGTAGTTTCTTCTACTATAATTGAAAATTCGGACAAATTACTTGAATGTCTAAGCAAGTTTCTATGTTCCCATATCAACGCAATTCCGTCCGTGATTGGGATATACTGAGCGTGCGAATAATCCGTAATCCTAGCGTTAACCATAGTTAACGTTATCAATAAAATTCCCGCGACCCTGTAAGAAGGCGAAAGGTTAAACCTACTATGAATAAAATGGAGTAAGTGTGCTAATGTGTAGTGTGTACGAAAATAAAGTAAAAAATGTAAAAAAGTTGAGGGGTACTTTTTATCTAAGGTTGTCCTTGTGGACCACCCTCCCTCTAATGAGAACAGACGTTCCCATGTCTGCTTGTACACGCTCTTCTGTGTACAGTGCGGTTAGTTTATTTCCTAACCTTTTGTTATTTTTGAGGTATACTTTTTCTCCTACCTCAAAAATTCTGTTCTGTCTAGTAGGGTTGCACCTATCCAGATAGGCCTGTTGTGCCTTTTTAATATTTTTTATTATTGCCAATTTCTGTTCGGCATTGGCTGTGTGCAAGGCCTGTATGGGTGGCAGCCCTGTCACTGAATGTATAGTCTTGTTATATTCTACCGTGGCTCAGATAATAAGCTCTACGGTATCGTTGACCTTTTGATCGATTTTTATGCACCTAGCTATCTCAGTTAGGGTACTGAGGGGAATCGCTCCACTTGCCCGTTCGAGCTGCTGTGTAGGGGGGGTGCGTTAACAATGTCAATGTTGTATTGGTTTTTCAATAATGAGGTTATAGTCTCCGAGTTAAAAGACGCCTCATTATCGCAATATATGGTTTTAATGTCAGGGAAAAAATTTATTAGCTGTAATATAGGGCTGCGCACATCGACTATGGCCCTAGAAAGTAATGGTTGTACTACAGCGAATTTTGAAAATGTATCTACACAGGTTAAAAAAACCTCTTATCGGTAGAGTATATGTCTATATGCAGCATTTCGCCAGCATATGAGGGGGTTGGCGTGACACCCAACTCCTGCTTCTTGGGGTGTCTGTTGTACTTCCCCTTGGTGCATGTCTTGCAGTTTAAAACCACTTCGTTGGCGAGTTTGGACATATTTGGAAAATAGTAATCCTGAAGGATTTGCTTGACATTTTCCTGGGCTGCCCTGTGAGCGCGGTTGTGTTCGCAGGTAATTATTTCTTTCTGTGATGTCATTCACGAATTTTTTGCAATGCCAGAACTTGGTTGCCGGGAACTCGGACACCAAGGCATGTTGGATGCATGCTAATGCGGAGAGATCGCAGTAAATGGCATTCACAACATCGGCGTTCACTACCTCTTTGACCAATCCGAACAGTGAGTCCTTGTTATTG
>VNJQ01001727.1:0-12679 GCA_008042515.1 Drosophila truncata | reverse complement strand
TAATTAATGGCCAAATATCAAATTTGGTGGAGTTTTGTTGAAAACTGACAAAGTTATAATTTTTTTTCGAAAGTTTTACCGATCGTTCCTATGGCAGCTATATGATATAGTTGTCCGATCCGGCCCGTTCCGACATATTTACGAGTGAGAGTATATAGAAGACTAACTGCAAAGTTTCATTCAGATAGCTTTAAAACTGAGGGACTAGTTTGCGTAGAAACGGACAGACAGACGGACAGACGGACAGACTGACAGACGGACATGGCTAGATCGACACGGCTGTTGATGCTGATCAAGAATATATATACTTTATAGGGTCGGAGATGTCTCCTTCACTGCGTTGCAAACTTCTGACTGAAACTATAATACCCTGCAAGGGTATAAAAACCAGAGCGCAAGAAAAAAACACTACCGTTCACTTTGAAGGAGAAAGACGTATTAGTTTACCTCGACGACTTGCTTGCTTGCTTTTTCAAATTTACCTTTTTAAAAGCTGTGAAAAGGCTTACTCCTAAAGTAATTGTCAATATATTGCGGGATGAAAACTTCTCATGCTTTGGTGTACCCGAAACAGTCGTGAGTGATAACGGAACTCAATTTAAAAGCCGTGATTGCTCCGATTTTCTTTCGAAGTATGGCGTTCGGTGGTGCTTATGCTCCACAAGCCAACGGAGCTGAAAGAGTCAACCGTTCAATTAATGCTGCTCTAAGCTGCTCTAAGACCAACGCGAATGGGACGTACATATTCCTCAGTAGCATCAATTGCTCTCTTCGTACCTCGATTCACGAATCCATAGGTATATCGTCTTATCATTTTGTTTTCGGTCATCACATAATATCTCATGGCCAGGACTAGAAGCTTGGTTTACTCTCCAAAGGTGACGTAAGTTAACCATGGACAGATACATTTCATAGAATGCGCGACAAAATTGGCAAGCATTTGAATAAGGCTTATGAAGCAAACCAAAAGTCTTATAATCTCCGAGCAAGACCACGCTCTTTTGAAGTTGGCCAAGATGTTGTTAAAAGGAATTTTGCACTCAGTAGTGCAGCAAAGAATTTTAACGCGAAAATAGCTTGTGTAGGTATCAAAGCTCGAGTCTAGGAATCAAGTCAATTTATCTCTTGGAGGACATGAACAGCAAGGAACTGGGAAAATTTCATGCCAAGGACATTTGGTATTTGCTTTGACTCCTTTCTTAGTTTTTATTGTTGGTCTTAGGACCTAAAAATCCAATCTGTGGATGATTTTTTTGGTAATAAACCAGTTTAGCGAATAATAATTTTCGCAAATTTTTCGCTAATTCCATTTTCTGAGAAATACCATAACATTTTCCAGAATGCGTTGTGATATCCTTTAGTCACTTTGTTCTTCTGATTTTCGGTCTCTTTCTTGTAGAAGCCATTCGTGCGCAGCCGTTACCTGATTAGGCATCTGTCGTTTGACAGCCGAGCTTCCCGATAATATACAAATCATTTTTCGTGTGCAGTCAACTTTTGTTAAAGTTGAAAGTTAAATTCACGAGCATCGGTTGAATATAACCATAATTATTTTCAGTGACCACTGCTAATTGCTAAATAAGTTATGTTTATACTTCGGCCTGTAAGCGATTAAAAACGCCATCAATCGCAAGTTTGTGCTGTTCGCCCAAAAGTTTTGATTTGAAAACCTTATCAACTGCCGAGCCAAGGCTGCTGGCAGTAATCTTGCCGTCAACCCCATCACGAGTATTGGTGTTGCGAGAACATCTTACTTAGCGACAGTTCTTTTTTTCCTCGCTGTAAAGTTACAGCTATCGTTAAGTTTTTGTTCCTGTTCCTGTCGTTTTTCAATTCTTCGAGGTGCACCCCTTACGGATCACGCGTTTTCTTAGAGGAGCACCCCACTTCGCATCGCACACTTCAGCTCCTCTTGTGACGTGTGTTCGTTTGGTCAGCTGGCCATCTCTCTCCGTCCCGAAGCTGACAATCTGATGCGACCGTTCCATGGAGCAACTTCCGGAGAATCGTTAGATTAGATTTGTTTGATTTTCGTTTTGTTTAAGCTTATTTACTTATAATTATTTTCGATCCTAATATAGCTTATTTTATTTTATTTATTTTATTTTGTGGGGCGAACCTGAATATATATATATTTGCGATTTTCTCCAAATTAAAATTAACTACAGTTACATCTTATCAGGCATCAGGCCTGCTGACGTCGAGAGATCTTGCGTAAGGACGGCATAGCCGTCAAAAACAACACCTATGTAAGTCATATATATATATAAACATTATATCCAGAAATCCCACAAAGTTCGGCTAAATAATTTTGATTAATTGATTTACAATTTAATTAAAGTATAAAATATAGCTTAGTCTTGACTAATTTAATTTAAATCAGTAATCAGTAATCAACAGAATCGCTCCAATCGTATGCTAAGCTGCTGAACATCAAAAGTGTTCCCGCCGGTCTTCTTTAAAATCAAGAGAAGTTCTGCTGGTCGAAATCCCCTTTAATTTTTTCCCTTCTGACTCACCAAAATTACAGGACTCGGCCGAAATCAACGGTTGCCTTCGACACACCCCAGAGCTTCGCTTCTTTTTAAGTGCTAGGCCCAAATCTTTGCACCAAAACGTAACACTTTTTTTGTAGCAGGTTCTCACGACTTTCTCAGTGGAAAGTTCAGATGGAAAAGAACGCTATTACAGCTCGGCAATGACGCCTAGCCCTTTTGACCTATTCTGCTTTCTCTTACCCGAATAATCAAATTCGGCAACCAACACACAGTTCTATTTTCAATCTGTCTACTTCATAGAACCAAAGATTCGTCCCACGGTTCAACCACTGTTTGAACTAATCCAAAAAGGTACAAAGTTCAAGTGGACACGAAGAAGCAGCCGAGGCAATAAAGAGTGCACGGACAGACGCGCCGGTACATTTTTGCCCGGATTCACAAAGACATTAGCACTCTAAACGGATGGTAGTGATTGCGAACTTGGAGCGGTACTGACCCAAGAAGATGACTAGGGAGAACACGTGATCCCATATGCAAGCCGTAAACTATGCAAGGACAAGCGAAACTATTCATCCACCGATAAAGCATGTATCGCAAAATACTGGGGAATCCACAAAATGAACAAATATGCGTGAACAAACAACAAAAAGCACGAGTCTTGACAGAAACCCATGAAACGGCCATGGCACGACATCTGGGGATCAGACCAAGGACCAAGCCCAGGATAGTGAACCGGTACTCCTGAACAGGTATGCACAAGCATGTCAAAGAGTTCAAAGACAGATGCAAAACGTGCCAACAATACAAGGTAAGGCAAAGCTTAGAGAAGCTGGGCTTTCAAATTTTTTTCTGTTATTAAATTTGAAATTTGGAATCGATCCTCCATCGTTTGCCATGGGCAAACATGGCCCACCTTCTACATTTTTCCAAGTCCGGTTTCGAAAATATTACACTTATTATTACACTTAAACAAATATGGTTACCGAAGAAGATTTACTTTTTTCAATAGTGAAATAGTAACTCAATCGTTTGGCAAGGATTGCCTACCCTTTAGAATTAAAAAAATAAAAACATTCAAAAGTATAACACTTTAAAAATTTGCAAAAAGTTAAAAAAATATTAGCCTATATTAACTATAAATTTTTAACAAAAAACGTTACCCACCCAAATAAAAAAATTTGCCCACCCCTAAATCTAAAAAATGTTAACAAAAAAATGTAGGCCCACCTCTTAAAACTAAATAATTTTGATTGCCTACCCTTTAATACTAAAAAATTTTAACAAAAAACGTTTGCCCACCTCTGAATTTTTCAGTATCTACTGTACAGGAGCCCAAATTAAGACATATGTACGCATCAAGGATAAAACACATTAAAACAATTTCAGTCGACGCTACTGGAAGTGTTGTGATGCCTATAGTCATACAGAACGGAGACACGAGTTACGTTTTCTTATATCAAATTGTAATGGAGGGGGACGGCGGCATATTTCCAGTATTCCAAATCCTATCGGGCAAGCATGATACTGCCAGCCTACAATTTTGGCTGAGCAGGTTTATTTCAAAATCAGGACATTTTCTACTGGATTACGTATCGGATTTTTCCTAGGCTCTATTGAATGGAACAAGCTTGATTAAAGAAATAAATGCCGCCTAAATAAAAATATATCCACATGCTTCCAAAACATTTCAAGTGACGTACTGACGGCACTGCCCCCATGCTAAATTTGGCTTGATATCGCTCACGTTATAAAAATGATATGCAGAAATTGCCGAACTTGAAGGATTTTTATATTAGTTATCTGCTGTGGATCACGAAGACAATAACAATGATGATGAATTTTTACCAAAAGAAAAGGAAGAAATCGAGGAGGGTATTTCGGATTTCATTTCCAAGATTCAAGGCCAAGCAGAAGATGAAACATTCAATTGTGATTCAATACATTTTCGAAGAAGAAAACTGGAAGGTGAAAAATAATACAAGAAGGCCCACTGAATCTTATGTCAAAGAATACGATGGAAATGTAAATATTTCCCAAATAGTGAAGAGGGAAATGGATAAGAAAATGGACAAAAGATCAGCGAAACGAAGGGGAAAATATTTAAAGAAATGCCCTAATGTCGAATTGATTAATAATTTACCTCGTCGACGGAAAAGGGACGAAATTTTATATAATGGCGGTGCAACGGGACCAGTCTAGGAAAACAACTGCTGCAATTTAAAAATGACTGGATATTTTAACTCTTTAATGGAATACCGAGTGTTTCAAGAGACAAAGACAGCGTTGGAAAGGATTGTGAAAATGAGGGATCTCTCCACCATCGCCTGGAACTTGAATATGCCGAAAATCTGGAATAACTCGGCTTTAACGATGTCCTGCTGTTCTTTTTGAATAAGTCCTTTGAGAAGACTGAAGAAAAATGTAGGGATTGCGGTGGTCGACAGAGCCTTGAAAAAGAGCCTGGGCCACATGTCATTATTGACATTGAATTTGCGACGGACACGTTTTATCGAATTGATCATACAGGAATTACCACCTGAAATTGTAATCCAAGGAAGAACATATATTCTATGTGGTGCCATAGAATTCCTTCCAGCTTCAGGTGGTGGGATCGGCCATTACATTCCCTATTTTCACAGAATAACAGGATCTTGGGAAGTTTACAACGATATGTGTAGGCAATGGCGGAAATTTACATCACTTAAGACGAAGATGTAGCTCTCTATCTATATAGTGCAAGACAGTTAAAGAGTGCTGGAGTGCGTTTTTACACACAAGAACATTATGTGCACAGATTGCGAATTGTGGTGAAATAACAATTGGAGGAGCTGCACGAGCAAGCAAGCCGTTTGTAGAAGGCGACGACGACGAGGTGCATCATTTTGACATGTGTGAGTTCATGTGAGACGAGCTGGAAGACAACCAAGGCTAACGGTTATAGAGGTTGCGGCTGCAGTCCAGGGGGCAGTGCGTCAAAAATAGTCAGATATGCAGTCTGAGATCCGGCCAGTCACGATAAACTGGTATTTTCAGTTGGATCTGTTGAAGGCGTTGGCAGCAGCGTCAGGCAGAGGCGAGCGGAGCAAGTCAGGAGAGTGAGGCGGAGCTTGGAAGAGCAGAGGACGAGAGATGTGACGACATCTGGAGCAGACAAATCTTCGTGGATGGGCAAAGGCGGAAAATCAGTTGGCAGCAGATCTTTCTAGAAGGGCACAGGCGGAAGAGTAGTTGGCAGCAGATCTTTCTAGAAGGGCACAGGTGGACAAGCAGCAATAGGCATAGTCTGGTGGGCGGGAAGCTGCAGGCAGCTGGCAGCAGATCTTTCTAGAAGGGCACCGGCGGAAAAGCAGTTGGCAGCAGACCAGTGGATATAGACCAGTGGATTCAGGAGTTACAGGAATGCGCATTGAGAGTTTAGTGGAATCAGCTTCAATTATTCATTTATTCAAAACAATTGCTCAGTGGAGCTGCAAGTCTTTCATTCGTAGCCAGTAAGTAATAGGGATTCTCTTAAGTCAGCATTGCGCAGGGAATTCGATGTTAAAATATCGTCTGCTGAAGTGCATCGCAGGCTATGTCAACGGATGCAACAGAAAGGAGAAACACTTCATGAATATTTGTATGCGTTGATGGAAATTTCAAAACCAGTCAACCTAGACGACGTATGATGGATAGAATACTTCGTGAAGGGAGTGCCGTATGCAAAGGCGAATAAGATAATGTTTTACCAAGCTAAACCGATTAAGGTTCTAAAGGAACAGATCGAAGTATACAAGAAAGTTCGTGGCACATTCAAGGGATCGTACAAGAACGAACCACGAGCACCACACGCGGAAGCGGAATCAAAAAGTTTAGATTTGAAGCCTGAGTTTGTGCGGAAAATGTTTTAAGTGCGGAGATCCATCCCACTTGAAAAGGATTGCAAGAAAAAAGACAATTACAATTGTTAACATTGCGGAAGGCCATGTCATCGTGCTGCACGGTCGAGGAGAAACAGAAGAGTAACGCTAATGCAGTAAACTTCGAGAGCGTATCCCCAATATTAAAAAGTTTACACCTTCTGGTCTTGAACTAAAAGTTGTAAAGCATTCCGCCATTCAATTCAGTAGAATTGTCGACACAGGTGCAGATTTATGCTTGATGCGTAGAAATATATTTCTTAAACTGGGCAGCAAGCTTCTAACTGGAAAGGAGAAATGCTTGACAGGAATAGCCGAGAGTCAGGTGTTGACATTTGGAAGCATAATCTTGCCAGTTGAAATAGACAACATAAAGATGAAGGTAGAATTCCACATAGTACAGGAAGAAGTCATGGGATTTGACGTCATTTTGGGCAGGACTATTTTGGACATAGTGGACATGAAAGTTACCAAAGAAGGCACTGAGTTTTTGCGCCGGAATGAATCCAGAAGTATTGACGAGGAGCAGAGCAACACGGCTATGGAGTTCCTACAGAAGTTTAGGGACATGTGCGCAGAACAGGTGCCAGTTTCAGATAAAGTTGATTTGGTCCATTTAAATACAATACAGAAGGTCGAAGTCAAGAGTTTGATTAAACAGTACGCACCCAAACGAAACGTAAACGCACCGGTACAAATGAAAATAAGGAGTGGCGAGCTGAGAAGATTATACATCAGAGTACGTCTGAATATGCATCGCAAGTAGTTTTGGTATCCAAGAAAAACGGAAAGAAACGTCTGTGTTGTGACTACCGGAAGCTAAAAGAAAAGATTATTCGACACCATTTTCCGATGGCTCACATAGAGACAGACAGACAAACTGCAAGGGTCCAAAATATTCACAACTTTGGATCTAACCAACGGTTTCTTCCACGTTCCGATTGAGCCAGGCTTTCGAAAATATACATCTTTCGTAACACAGTCTGTACAGTTTGAATTCCTATATGTTCCATTTGGCATATCAAATTCAGCTGCGGTTTTTACCAGATTTATTAACGTTGTAGTAATTTACATAGACGACATAATTATACCCAGCCAGGATATGGAAGGAGGACTTGCAAAGTTAAAAGATGTCATGGAAGTTGCTTCTAAAAATGGTTTGCGTATCAATTGGAGTTAGTGCCAAATATTAAATAGCAGAGTACAATTTGTAGGCTACATAATCCAAAGTGGAACCATCACTTCAAGTCCCGAGAAGATACAAGCGGTTAAAGAATTTCCTGAACCACGCAATAAAAAAGGTGTTCAGCGATTCCTAGGTCTAACTTTCTACTTCAGGAAATTCATCGATGGATATGCTTCCATTGCCAGGGCTTTGTTAGATTTGCTGAGAGGGATTTCTAAGTATGAATTCGGAGAGAAACAACGATTGGCGTTCGCAAAGTTGAAAACTGCTCTCATCAGTGAACCAGTCCTCAAGCTGTACAATCTAAGCTTACAAACTGAAATCCATACGGTTTTGGCGCAGTTTTATTGCAGAAAGATCCCAAAGATAGTTATTTTCATCCAGTTCAATATATGAGCCGGAAGACTTCACCAGTTGAGGAGAATTATGATTCTTACGAGCTGGAGGTGTTGGCTATCGTTGGAGCTCTAGTCAAGTGGCGTGTTTATGTTTTGGGCATAATATTCACAATCGTAATGGACTGCAACGCGCTTAAGTTGACAATGAATAAGAAGGAAGTTCCTCTTCGCGTAGCTCGTTGGACTTTATATCTGCAACACTTAAACTGCAAGATTGAGCATCGTTCCGCAACGAAAATGAAACATGCTGATGTTCTCAGTCGAGTCTCGTGTTTCTTTTTATACCCTTGCAGGGTATTATAATTTCAGTCAGAAGTTTGCAATGCAGTGAAGGAGACATCTCCGACCCTATAAAGTATATATATTCTTGATCAGCAGCAACAGCCGAGTCGATCTAGCCATGTCCGTCTGTCCGTCTGTCCGTCTGTACGTCTGTCCGTCTGTCCGTCTGTCTGTCCGTTTCTACGCAAACTAGTCCCTCAGTTTTAAAGCTATCTAAATGAAACTTTGCAGTTAGTCTTCTATATACTCTCAGACTATAACTCTCGGACGACTATAACATATAGCTGTCATAGGAACGATCGGTAAATTTTTCCAAAAAAAAATTATAACTGTGCCAGTTTTCGAAATATTTTCACCAATTTCGATATTTGGCCATTAATTATTATTCCAGAATTTTGATTTAAATTTTATGAAAATCGGACGACTATATCCTATAGCTGCCATAGGAACAATCAGGAAAATAATAGAGAAAATCATAACTTCTATGTTTCTCAACATATTTTCATCAAACTTAAGATTTAGTTACTTAATATTATTTCAGTATTTTCTTTAAAATTTCATGAAAATCGGATGACTATATCCCTTAGCTGTCATAGGAACAATCAGGAAAAAATTTTAAAAAATCATAACTTCGCTGTTTCTCAACATATTTATATCAAACTTGAGATTTGCTCACTTAATATTATTCCAGAAAATCGGACGCCTATATCCTATAGCTGCCATAGAAAATCAGAGAAATAATAGAAAAAATCATAACTCACTTGTTTCTCAACACATTTTCATCAAATTTTAGATTTGGCCATTCAATGTTCTCTTAGAATTTCATTTTTAATTTTATAGTTCAATTGCAATCTGCAAGGGTATATAAACTTCGGCGAGCCGAAGTTAGTTTCTTTTCTTGTTATCAGATAGTATAACCCATCGTATAAAGGAAGCTCAAACTAAGGACGAATGGGCGCAAGCAGTTCGTAGTCTTGTCGAAAAGGATGCATACCAGGATTTCTACATACAAAACGACGTTCTTTTCAAAGACCCAAATCGCGAATTAGTTGTTGTACCTTCGACTTTGGAAAATTAAATAATTCAAAACGCACATAATCAGCCAAAAAGACACAGGATCTCATTGAAAAATCTTATTTCATTCCCAAGATAAAAGAAAAGACAGAGCGAGTCGTCGAGAGTTGCATAAGATACATAATCGTAAATGCCAAAGCAGGTAAAAAAGAAGGTTTTCTAACTTCTATCAACAAAGGTGATCGACCCTTCGTAACTTATCACATCTATCATGTCGGACCGATGGAGATAACGACCAAGTGCTACAATCACATCCATGTCGTAGTGGATGGCCTTTCGAAGTATGTCTGGCTCTACCCAACTTGTAGCACAGGTGTCGGAAAAGTCTTAGGAAAACAAGGTGTACATTTCGAAAATCCTTATCGCATGGTGACGGATAGAGGTACTGCTTTTACCTCTATGGTATTCAAGGAGTACTGCGAGTCGAACAACATCCAGCACTTGCTTATCGCGACAGGTGTACCGAGGGGGAATGGTCAAGTTGAAAGAATTCACAAAATCATAGTGCCACTGCTCGCAAAGTTGAGTTACGAAAGTCCTTTCGCATGATATAAATACGTCGGAAGAGTTCAGCAGATTATTAATAGTACTGAGCCAAGGAGTACGAAGATCACGCCTTTCAAGCTTTTGACAGGAGTTGAAATGTGACTTAATGACTGCAATGAATTGAAGGACTTGATGCAGGAATTTGCTCTAAAAGAGTTTGATGAAGATAGAGAGAAGTATCGCCAAACTGCCAGAGAGAATATTAAAAGATTACAGGATGAAAATAAGAAAGCGTTTGATTTGAAGAGAAAGCATGATCGAATTTATCGAATCAATAACTTAGTAGCAATTAAGAGAACCCAGTACGGAGTCGGGTTGAAAATTAAGGGAAAGTTTTTAGGGCCATACAAGATAGTTTCTATTAAGGATCATGGTCGTTATGAAGTAGAACGCATTGGGGACACAGAGGGACCGTTTAAAACATCCACTGTTTCCGAATATATGAAGCCATGGTCAGGTCCATTCGAGGCGATTGAACAGACAAGAGCGCCGAATGTGGGATTTGAATCAGGAGGGTTTCTTTCACGGAGCACTCGAAGCGGATTAAGCTATCTAGGTCGCCATTTTGACATAATGGCCGTTATAAAGTTTATCACGAAAAGGTAGCGATTTCTATGTAGTCGCCATTTTGCCATCGCTAAGAGGAGGTTGAAAAAAATAAGAGCCACGTGAAAAAAGAACATTGTAAAACTAATTTTAAGCACTTATGTTTAAACAATCAAATAAAATAATCCCTACATGCAAACATGGGCAAACAATGGACAATAGACTCCAACTTTCGAATTAAAAAAAGAAAATCTTTAAGCTCAACGGCATGCATCCGGAAAAGGGCTAACCAGAATCACAGAAGCATTATAGGAAATAGTCTGCTTGGATTGCGTCCGTTACCAAGAATTAGCCCTGGTAACAACATTCTCCTAATATTTATCGACAAATTTCCGAAATGGAAACCACAGAAGCAGTGCTCAAAACTTTCAGAGAAAAAATCATGTCACACACCGGAGCTCCAAAAATCCTGATTTCGGATATTGGATCTCAAATTCACAAGCCACATATTCCGATCTTAGATGCAGAAATGGAGGGTACAATAACAGTTCACCGCATCATACACTCCACATAAAACACCCGGCGTAACGAGAAAATCGGACGAAAAAAAAGATAATAGCACAATTCACCAGGGATCGACATGAATGGTGGGACGAGGCATTACCAGATTTGACTCTGGCATACATCAGCAGCCGCTCAGAATCGACAGGCCGGCATACTTGCTATACAGGAGGACCTTAGAATAATCTATTTGACAAGGCAACTACAGGGTCAGCGATGATAGAAGAAACCTGAAAAAAGAATTACATGACTTTGGTAAACTTGCGAGTTGGCACGACAAAGCATGGAAAAACCAGCGCATGAACAAGCACCAACGTACAATCTACATATGCGAGATTAAGAACCGAACAAATGAGACATGGTATGTTATGAACAGGACGGAGAAGCAGAACGGGGCACGAGGAGCGATATCCGATGTACCAAATGCGATCTACAAAAAGAAACACAAAAGCAGTATTCGTATAGCTTAAATAAATTGTTATATTTTTAATTATTCAACTTTATCTAATTATTCTATTTACTTTTTGTTACTTCTTATTACTATCTATTCTATTCTATTCTTTTGTGCCTATTATTAATTTATTAATATTGTTACTATATTAGACAAAATATAAATAAAATAGGAATGAGGAAGATGGGTGCGGAATATTCGATAAAAAACGAAGGAGGCCATCGCCATTCCTAAAATACGGGAACACTGACGCTATATGACAACGCTGACAGCATCAGCTAAAATTAATCGAGTAGATACAATATTAGTAGTCTGGTAACAACCGTACCTATCAAATCAATATCGTATATCGATCGGGGAACAAACAGCTGATCATATTTGTCACTTCGCTTCAAACATCCCAACCAACCTAGGTAAGTGACACGTAGCTAAAACCAACCAAGCAACCAGAGGTTAAGCATAGGAGGGCCAAGGTTAAGCTCGTGATAGCTGATCTTGATGAGTACGGGACCGTCGAGCAAGGTTATGAGAGCGAAGAAGGCGCGATTGCCGTTATCATCCAGAATGTAGCATCATATTTCAAAACGAATGGTCGTTACCCGTTTTATTAAATTGTAATGATGTAATCCTATGATTGCCACTGACGAATTTTGATTCTCATATGCTTTTACAAACTGTTTTGAATAACATGCAGTCCTGGTGTATCAAAAAATAGATTTTTAGAAGAGTTTGGGGATCCTGTCCACACGACTGGCATCGGTCGTTACTTGACGCAGTATTTCTTCTCGATGACAGCCAGGAGCCATTTCTCAACGCTAAGCCTAAGAAAACGGTGGCATTTCCGAAGGGGATGGTTTCCGTGGCAGACTCGGCATGGGTAGGAAAAAATACCTTGGCAACGTCTGCTTTTAGTGTCATCGTATGGAACCCAGTATTTGCAGGACTCGCGATGAGTCGTAACTCGCGTGGAGAACGAGGAAATCCCTTGGATCGGAGTGGATACTGGCCTTAAAGCATTGGAAGGGATCGGAACACTAACGTAGAAGTTGATTGGATGCAGCAAAGTGTGATGATGACCGTGGCACGTAAAACAGTTGTGGGCGCCTGTGCAATCGTGGAGTTGATGACCTCTTGCAAAGCAATTTAAGCACAACTGCTTTCCTTGGATATACGATGTACGATCGTTTGTCGTCATCTGGAGGAAGCGAGGACATAACCGCAGTGGATGGTTCTCTTTT
>VNJQ01001719.1:1820-15655 GCA_008042515.1 Drosophila truncata | reverse complement strand
AAGGGTGTGTGCAAAGTTTCAAGTCGATAGCTTTAAAACTGAGAGACTAGTTTGCGTAGAAACAGACAGACGGACAGACAGACGGACAGACGGACAGACGGACAGACGGACAGACGGACAGACGGACATGCTTATATCAACTCAGGAGGTGATCCTGACCAAGAATATATATACTTTATAGGGTCGGAGATGTCTCCTTCACTGCGTTGCACACTTATGACCAAAATTATAATACCCTCTGCAAGGGTATAAAAATAGCGAAAATAATCATTATTTACGGTCCATGGTTTCAAGGTTTGTGTTGCCTCGAATTCATCACATTTTCTGCAGTTACCGTTGTCGGTGATGCCCAGCTTGACTGCATGTGCCACAGCCAGGCAGTGTCCTGTGAGTATTCCCACTAGTAATCTGCAGTCCTTTCTTGGGAGTTGCAACACGTAGCGGCTGTGTTTTTCGTAGCGCGGCTGTGTTTTTCGTAGCGCTCGTTGCACATGATTTTCGCTATTTTGCAGGTTCCGGAGTTCCTACTCCATCTGCTTCTTGCAAGCGCGTCTCCCTGACTCCCAAGCTCGCTTTGAAGCGTTCTTAGGGAGACGAGGACGTTTTCTGTTCTTTCGCTCGTCAATCCGACGCCTTCATTTGCTAATAAATCTGCGGTCTCGTTGCCATCGATGCCCTGGTGGCTGGGAACCCAATAGATCCGCACTGACGTTGTCGTGCTTAGTGTATCTAGTGCCTCCCTGCTTGCCAGTTCATTGTTGGAGCAGACCTTCGACGATTGCATGGATTTGATCGCGGCTTGACTGTCTACGAACATGTTTACCGGGCGGTCTATTCTCTGCGCAAGCTCTGCCGCCTTTCTGATGGCGAAGACTTCCGCCTGGAATATGATGCATTGGCTTGGTAGCTTATACGACAGCCTTATCTCATGGTCTTTACAGTATATGCCTGCTCCTACTCCTCCTTCCATATTGGAGCCGTCGGTGTATATGTTGAGGTGTCGTGTGTGGTCCTGAGCCGTTTTCTAGTCTTCCGGTCCCATGAGTGCTGTTGTTTTGACATCCGGGCAGGTTCTGGGTATCATGTAGTCAGATGAACTACTCATGTCTCGACCAATTAAACTGTGCCCGAATCTTTGTGGCGAGTATGACTTCGAGCGCTTTTGTAGGGGTTGACCTCAGCGCCCCTGATATGCAGAGCAGTGCCTGCCGCTGGGTTCTTTCCATTAGCTTGTTCTATGTTTTCTTTTCCGTGGCTTGCCACCACACTAAGGCTCCGTACAGCAGTGTCGGACGCACCACCGATATGTAGACCCAGTGCATCAGAGTAGGTGAGAGACCCCATGTGCTGCTAAGCATCTTCTTGGATGCATAAAGCGCTATGGTGGCCTTTTTCACCCGCTCTAGTACATTGGGTTTCCATGCCAGCTTGCTGTCTAGGACAGTGCCGAGGTATTTGACTTGTGTTTTCGGGATCAGCCTGGTTACATTGATTTTTGGGGGGATCCATAGCGGTACCTTGTATCTCTTGGTAAAGAGAATGAGGTCCGTCTTATCCGCGTTGATACTGAGTCCTACCTTGTCTGCCCAATCTCATATATCTTCCTGAGCGTTAATTCCATGATCGAGCTGAGGGTCGATGGACATACACCCGTGATAATTATGCTTATGTCATCCGCTTGGACCTGATATGGGCGTTACCTGATCAGGCATAGATCAGTGGGGCCATAGCGTGAAGATAACGATAGCATCTGAGATAAAAGCGTTGCCTGATCTTCGATTACTCCCACGTAAGCCCGTCCCTGAGACAGCTGTTCAAGCTGTTTCCGGCGGCCATTCTTTTTTCACTAAGCCGGTAGCAGAATAAAACGTGTGTCGCGAAATCGGAAAATAATCAAACGTGGAATTTAGCAAAGTGCAAAAAAGTTTATCGGGAGTGAGCCAGCAGAAGGGTTAAACAGGGCCCACCAGGAATTGTTGAATCGTGAGTAAATTTGCATCTGTATTTTTTTGGTTATATTTAACCTCAAACTTCCTGCAGATTGCAAACTTATAATTTTTGCCGGCGCTGCCGAGACCCAGTCGGGACTCATCGCCGCCGTTGCTCATCAGTGGAGAACCCAGAAGAAACTCCGAGGATTTAGACTTTTGGGGCACCGGTACGCGAGATCCGTCGCCAGTGCGACACGGGCTTTTTTATTAAATTACATCCACAGATTGTGCCCCACGCTGTGGACTCGAGACGAGTTTTTGGGTGCTCGAGTCGAAACCTGAGTCAGCGAGACAAGTCGGCGTTAACCTCACTTCCATATTTTTGGCCTTTGCCGTGGCAGAACGAATTTAACCTCACTTTCATATTTTCGGCCTTTGCAGTGGCAGAACAAAGTCAAAGAAAATTGTCTTCGCTTTAGTGGCAGCCAGGTTTAACCTCACTAATTAAAGAAACAAAAATATGCTTGTGCTGCAAAGTAGTGATCTTTTTAGAGACAAACGCGCATCAGACGCCAATGAATTTTATATAAATTTTTTTTAATTTTTGATTATTAAGATGAAGTGCCCAGAAGCCAAAGTAATTGAGAATTAATGTACGAAATTTTTGAATTAGTTAAATTCATCGAAGAAGTGGTTTTAAGGCGTTTTTAGACCGAGAAAAGTTCATAATTGAATACAGCTAAGTTAAGGCTAGTTCTCTATGGCAACGAAAAGTTTTGTGTAAAAGAAAGCTAGGGTTTGTCGAATTACTTTTTTTTCAGCGAACCAAGCCGGAGATCGATCTTCTTCGTTGAAATCTTCCTGGGTGAGTTGTATAATTAAAAGATATTGCACAATTTTTCCGACTATGAATGAGAAAAGTGATCTCAACCGAATGCTTTCCCCAATTCAAATTGAAAGAAAAGAAAGCTATTGAACTTTTCACTATCCATATAGAACTCAGCTTATATTAGTCTGTAAACATTGAGTACTATTAACTAAATGAAATTAAATTTGTTTTCGAAATTAACTAGAATCAATCTCGCTGAACCATGAAGATTCGTTAAAAATATAAATATATATATTCGTAAATAAGTAAACATCATGAAGGCTTAAAACAAAGATGTTTTGAACTCTGATGATGAACCCGTGAAGGGTTGAAGGGTTGAAGGAAGGTGACAAATAGGTTGAGTGGGCACTCCGCGAGCACAACAACAGCCGTGTTCGCGCAAAATTAACTTTCTCTCTATTCTTAATTTGTTTCTTTCCCTTAAATTCTAGTCTTACTTTTGCTCTTCCTTCCTTATGCATTTATTTGTATTCTTTTCCGGTTTAGTTTAAGCTTATAGTTTTTGTCGCAAGCACGCTCATTTCTTGTCCTTTTTTAATAATAAAGCGTTTGAGGTTTGGGTGAGCAAGACCCAAAGCCGAAGAGCTAGAGCCGGAAATCTTAACGTGCCCCGCAGCTCATGCCCTCAAAACCTGGCCGATGTTCCAAGGTTACATGCTACACGACTTATGAAATGTGTCTGCATCTCTTTCATTCAAGATAGACTAATTAAAAAGACTGATATCCTCCGATGGAACACTCAAAATGTCTGCATTATAAACCATACCTTACCTCTGCGCGACAAACGGGAGTGTTTTTTAACGATATGTTCTGGCTCACATTAGGTGCGCTGAGGCAAGAATATGTGTCTTGGCATATGTTGTACGTTTAGGTCAATAAACAATTAAACATGTAACATAAAGTAAGTAAGTCGCCGCTCCAATTAGTTACCGATAAATATACACATATATATACACCTGTGTTAAACAGAAGTTTTTAAATAGCAAAGGCAAATAGGTTAGGTTAGTCCGGGCGGCCCTCATGGGAGGGCTACTCATAAGCCAGTATGGCCCTTAGTTGCCCGGGGGGGACTTTTCCTTGGATGGACCTGGAGTGGTTTACGTGGTTTTGAAGTCCTTTAGGATCGAGGCGCATTTCGCGAAGGCGAGCAGTTCACCTAGCATTCTCTTTGAGGCCTTTCCTAGCGAGGCCAGCATTGGGGCGCCTAAGTACCTTGTTCTCGCCCATGTCAAGGCCGGGCACCTGCAGATGAGATGTTCCTGCATGAGACTACTGCTGCATGACTGCATGAGCCGCAGCCAGGCAGTGTCCTGTGAGTATTTCCACTAGTAATCTGCAGTCCTTTCTTGGGAGTTGCAGCACGTAGCAGCTGAGTTTTTCGTTGCGCTCTTTGCGCATGATTTTCGCTTTTTTGCAGGTTCCGGAGTTCCTTCTCCATCTGCACGCGCTTTTCCTGACTCTCTAGCTCGCTTTGAAGCGTTCTTAGGGAGACGGGGACGTTTTCTGTTCTGTCGCTCGTCAATCCGACGCCTTCCTTTGCTAATACATCTGCGGTCTCGTCGCCATCGATGCCCTGGTGGCTGGGAACCCAATAGATCTGCACTGACGTTGTCGTGCTTAGGGTATCTAGTGCCTCCCTGCTTGCCAGTATATTTTTGGACCTCCGACGATTGCATGGATCTGATCGCGGCTTGACTGTCTACGAACATGTTTACCGGGCGGTCTATTCTCTGCGCAAGCTCTGCCGCCTTCCTGATGGCGAAGACTTCCGCCTGGAATATGCCGCATTGGCTTGGTAGCTTATACGACAGCCTTATCTCAGGGTCTGTACAGTATATGCCCGCTCCTATTCCTCCTTCCATCTTGGAGCCGTCGGTGTATATGTTGAGGTGTCGTGTGTGGTCCTGAGCCGTTTTCCAGTCTTCCGGTCTCATGAGTGCTGTTGTTTTGACATCCGGGCAGGTTCTGGGTATCATGTAGTCAGATGAACTGCTCATGTCTCGACCAATTGAACTGTGGCCGAATCTTTGTGGCGACATATTTCCTGCTGCTACTAGGCATTGTGCGGCCTTTCCTGCAGTCAATTGAGTGTGGATATCTAGGGAATCGATTCCGAGTATGACTTCGAGCGCTTTTGTGGGGGTTGACCTCAGCGCCCCTGATATGCAGAGCAGTGCCTGCCGCTGGGTTCTTTCCATTAGCTTGTTGTATGTTTTCTTTTCCGTGGCTTGCCACCACACTAAGGCTCCGTACAGCAGTGTCGGACGCACCACCGATATGAAAACCCAGTGCATCAGAGTGGATGAGAGACCCCATGTGCTGCTAAGCATCTTCTTGGAGCATAAAGCGCTATGGTGGCCTTTTTCACCCGCTCTAGTACATTGGGTTTCCATGCCAGCTTGCTGTCTAGGACAGTGCCGAGGTATTTGACTTGTGTCAGGGTCAGCCTGGTTGCATTGATTTTTGGGGGGATCCATAGCGGTACCTTGTATCTCTTGCTAAAGAGAATGAGGTCCGTCTTATCCGCGTTGATGCTGAGTTGCTGATGATGCTGAGCGTTAATTCCATGATCGAGCTGAGGGTCGATGGACATACACCCGTGATAAATATGCTTATGTCATCCGCTAGGCTGTTATCTTTGGGGCTTTCCTTTCGAATCTCTTGATCAGGTCATTGACCACCAGGTTCCATAGGAGGGGCGATAGGACTCCACCTTGTGGTTTGCCCCTGTGTGCTCCCTTCACCATAGCAGTGCCCCACTCAGATTGTAGCCGCCTGCAACTAAGCAGGTTGTGTACCCAGAAGTTGATGGTGGTGTGCGTTCCAGTTGCCTCTAGGCGGCCCATTATTGCATCTGTACTGACGTTGTTGAAGGCCCCGGATATGTCCACAAACGCTCCGTGGGCGTATTCTTTATCGTGCAGGGCTTTCTCGATGGTGGCTACTAGCGAATGTAGTGCCGTCTCTACCGATTTCTCTTTTGTGTAGGCATGCTGATGGGTTGACAGTCCTCCCACATCATTCCTGATGTATAGTTCCAGCAGCTTTTCTAGTGTTTTCAGTAAGAAAGAGGTAAGGCTTATCGGTCTGTAATCCTTGGGGCTCACGTGACTACTCTTTCCTGCTTTGGGCAGGAAAACAATCCGAGAGGTCCTCCATTGGATAGGGATATAGCCCGTGCTTTTACAAGCTCTATATATTGCGTAGAGCCATGGGGTGATCTCTTCTTTGGTAACCTGTAGCATGTCTGGGAATATTCCATCGAGTCCCGGTGCTTTTATCCCCGCGAAGGAGTCTGTAGCCCAGTGAATTCTTCTGGAAGTTATTAGATCTATTGGAAGATGCTCTTCACACGTTGCTTGTACCTGGTGCTCATTGGCGTCGGTTACTTTTGTGCAACCTGGGAAGTGCGCTTCCATTAGTGCTGTTAGGGCCTCTTCGCTGCCCTCAGTCCACTTTCCATCTTCACTTTTAAGCTGACTCTGTACGGTAGGTTGTTTCGATAGCAACTTCCGGAGTCTCGCCGTTTCTGGGGCCGTCTCTATGTGGGAGCAGAAGTTTCTCCAAGAGCTTCTTTGCGCCCTTCGTATCTCCTTCTTGTAGACCCTTAGTAGGATTTTGTATTCGTCGTTGATTGTGTCGTCTTTCGCTTGTTTAGCGATTTTGAAGAACTCTCTGAGATTGTTTCGTTGGAGAGAGAGATCCTTGTTCCACCAAGGTGGCTTGGTTCTCTTCCTATTTCTCGGTATTGGGCATGATGCGTGGTACGCATCTAGTAATTCCTTGGAGAGCGTCTCTAGGGACTTCTCTATTTCCTCCACGGATGTAACTGTGCCTGGACTAGTCGCGAGTCTCGCAGTGATAGTCTTTTTGAACTTTCCCCAGTTGGTGTTCCGGGGGTTTCTGAAGACTGATGGTTTCTGAGAGTATACGAAGTCGTATTGGAACTGGATGTACTTGTGGTCTGAGAAGGATGGTCTCTCAAGGACTTTCTGTTACCGTGGTACTCTGCTCCACTACTGGTGTTAAGTCTAGCACGTTAGAGGAGGTTGGACCCACGAAGGAATGTACTTCCCCTACGTTTGCTACGTGAATATTAGAACAAAGATTAAAGTCTAAAGGTGACTTACCTCTTTCGTTAATGTCGGGGCTCCCCAACACGCAGTGGTGTGCATTGGCATCTGCGCCGACCAGTATTTGCTGGTCCTTCGGGCTGGCTTCCACCAGTCTCCTGAGTTCCTCCGGTGGGGCTGTCCTGTCGTGAGCCATGTAGCAGGAAGCTACCAGTAGGCGCTTCTTTTTGCTTTCAAGCATCAATACAGTCAGATCATCCGTGCTGTAATGAAACATAAGGTTAGCTTGGAGACCCTTCCGTACAAGTACGGCGGTTCTGCTTCTGCTTACCGGCGGTGTGTATAACACGTTGAGTGTTGAGGACTTTAGTCCGGCAATGGAGTTGCCCGAGGCAATCCACGGCTCTTGGACTAGAGCTATATCGACGGACCCTTGCTCCATGGCTATCAGGAGTTCCGTCGACGCGCGCTTGCTCTTATGGAGGTTGAGCTGCAATACCGTCAGGGCCATGGGTACCGGCTCCGGACGGGTTGACTATTACTGTCGCATAACCTCCTCCTCCTCCGAGACGTCCAGAGTCATCTGAGCAGCGTCGATGATGGAGTCAAGACCTAGGTCCTTCTCCACCTCTCCTGCCTGCAAGGTGTGCGCGTCCTTGTCCCCAGGGTGGCGCTTTTTGAGGCGTAGGTAGACGCTACCTAAGCCCCACGCCATCTGTTTGTAAATCAGACTGGCAGCCGACGTCCTTATATTGCACACAAAGCTTGACATCATCCGCGTACATAAGTACTCTAGAGTTAGTCAGCACTTTGGTCAGATCGTTAATAAATAATGTAAACAATAAGAGACCCAAGTGGCTTCCTTGAGGGACACCGAAGGTGACCCTAAAAACATTAGATAAGTTATTTTTAAAGAGGATTTTTTGCGTGCTGCCAGTCAGATAACTAGAGTATAAATTACATATCCCTTATAATGAAAGTAACTGAGGTCCAAAAGGTTCATAGAGATTCCTCTATAGTTGTTGGCCACCGATTTGTTACCTTTTTTGTGGAAAGGAATAACAAATGAATAAGGGGAAAGTGCGAGGTTTCTAAGGATAAGGTAAACAATTTCAGAAGAGGAGAGCACAGGGCATCGGCACAATACCTAAGCACACAGCCCGGTATTCCGTCGGGACCCGGCAAATAAACTGGCTTAACACGATGAAGATCTACAAGAAGAGAGCTTTCGTTTGAACTTGGACTGAAAATTAGGTTCGATTTGGGCGGCTCTAGAAAATAAAAAACGAAATAACCCCCCAAAAATGAAATAAAAATTAAATAACTCCTCACAAAATGACAAAATGGAAAAACACTTAGTTTGTAATTTAAATAAAAACACAATTTGTAAAATAAAACGTATTTTTTTTTTTTTTTTAACCGTTCTCTATTTATTTTTAATTAAATATAAACAGCAAATAATGCGTACCAATATCCGCTTTTACTTTGGGTTTTACTTTGGGATACACATTTCGGATGGCTTTCCGCAAACCTTACTCATAATCTGCTACTATTGTTGAAGGCTCCAACATTGATAACATTTTATTTTAAATACGTTAATAATTCTTCATAGCATATTCTTGTGTTTTTATTCATTAAAATGAAAAATATGGGAAACACCTAACAAGAAATCTTTGAATATTTTACAAACAGTAATTTTTAAAAATGATTCAATCGAAGCTAAGCAGAAGAAAATGGGAATTTAAAGTGAAATATGTAAGACATTAACAGTCATCAAAAAATTTAAAAAAAATTGCGCGATTTTTAAATCCTCTTTTTAGACTGCTAAGGTGAGATGGAACTATTTTAAATATTGTGCTGGCCCTGTCAAAATATTGAATAGTAATAACCAGTAGCTGGTTAAGCGCCCAAAAAATGTTTTTAGGGACTTTTTTTTACTATTTTCTCAAAAAGTGAAATCGTCTCCATAAATATTTTTGGTGACTTATTTCGTTTTACACTTGGGGAGCAGCGTAGTTTTTCAAACACTGGATGTGTCTCGTTTACACGATGCATGATATTGCTTCTTCGCTGAACGACAATGTCTCGCGATTTAGTTTGATCGCCAACAATAATTGCAGCAACATCATTAACGGTGGGTGCATTGAATCTTCACAAATGTTCCCCTGTTGGGGTACAATCCGCTCTTATGTGAAATTTGTGCGTATCCGATGGCATTAGTTCCAATGCTGTTTTCAACATATTAACCACAGCAGCAGCAGTTCAATAATTTGTCTTTTTAACTGTTGTGTTTCCTGCATATTGCCCCGCACATTCAGCTGATCCACCATCGACGAAATGAAATATATTTGCAGAAATTTATGCGGTTCATCTGGTGTTGGCACTATTGAACCATGCAAATTATATATTTGTCCTTATATCTGTAATTGCAAACAATCATTTACTGAAGAGTACGGTGTAACACCTGATCGTGTGATGGTGGTATATTTGTAGTTGTTATGTGTTGCAATGTATTGTATTAGTGTGTTGCAATGTATTGTATTGGTGTAAGGTCGGCATGAAGCCGCCTTCTCGAATAATATTAGCTCCAAAACAAGTCATGCGAAAGCAATTATTATATTCAAGGATGTGTTGAAAAAAATGGCTGGAATCGGGATAACTTCTATCGAACAATTGTTTCAGTAGCTGTGGTGGTGTAAGTAATGGATCCAGTTTGACATTTTCATTTGCGCAGCACAATCCAGTCGTTTCTCTTTTAAACTTTAACGCATTGCAATACCAGCATATAGTCGTCATTGGTCCAATATCTAAATGTTCTTCATCACTGTAGTTTGCAGTGGGATCATATTGGAATGCCAAACGATTGTATGATGCCAATGATCTTCGTGTGCTCAGGCGTTGTCTCAATCGGGCATTTTCTCTTTCTTCGCTTAAGTTCTGTGAATACACTTGTTGCTGGCTTGCATGTCTTGTGCGGCGGCCGATGTTCGCACGTCCTACTCTAGGCATTTTGGACTATGGACAGAGTGGTGAATTTAAGCTCAAATGGAAAATACACATAATTAACACAGTTCAACTTACCACTTTAAAGACAAATGCCTGCTGTTGGAATTGATTAACAATTAGCACAATACACGTGATTGATTTGACGGGTTCCAATTAAAATGTGAGGAAACGCATAATTTACTTTCTTCTTAATTTTTTTTATTTTACAATTTCACAGTGAACACAATATGATGAAATTTACTGTATTGCAGTGCTCAACATTAAAGTTCGACTAAAATTAAATACATGTGCACTATATTAGTGCTACAGAATGAATAGCAACACATCGCCTACTATTGTTTGAAAATAAACAAATAGACTATTTCTTCATGGACAGCAGGGTTGCCAGCGCTTCAACACAAAAAAAGGACAAATATAGTTTTTTAAATTTTAATTTAATTCGAAGAGTAAATCGTCAATGTTTTTGTTATCTTCTTCTCGTGTTTCGTGTGCTGCACTTGACCCTATCATTTGAAGATACTTTTCAGGCATTTTGTAGTCGTGGCAACATGCGTTATTTCGATGTAACCCAAATCTGAATGAAAGAAATTAATTAATGTGTTTTAAATATGTTATTGTTGAGTAAATAAGACCTACCTTATTGCCAAAATCGAGCTTAGCGTGTCATTGTTTAACCTATTCCTTAGTTTTGTTTTTACCAAATTAACTTGGCTAAACACGCGGTCAACCTCAGCGTTGGACCATGGCAAGGTCAGCAGCTTTAGAGCAAAACTAGCCAATTCGCCAAACGGCTTGTGTCCCACCAAGTCAATAAATGGTTTGACCTCAGCCAAAAATAAAATTGTATCTTCCTTGTTTTGCCATTGGACAAGGTGAATTGTATTATACATATTGAGATAAAGTTTTCTCAATATAATTTGAATCTTTGTGGAACATTTTCAACAGCTCATCAACCGGATCCTTGATGGCACGTATAATATTTTCTACAGAGAACAATTCAATTTTTTCTTAAAAACCGTAGTTATCCGAAATTTTTGTTTGTATATTTCCATGGGCATCTTAAATTTTTAGCGCAATATCTCGATACCAATATCTCGATAACAATACGACACACAAAAAAAAAAAAACAGGGCTGCACCCCTTTAAAAAAGCTTATCGATGACCAAAATTCGATATGAAAGCGATCCCACATAATTACAAATAGTAAATTGGATAGACATTAAACAACAGGAAAAAGGAGAAAAAAAGACAAATTAAAATGAAAAAGAATAGATTTTAGGATAGATGATGTTTCCAAAATTTTGCGGACAAAGCAGTGTCAAAAAGGACAGATCTGTTTTAAAAAAGGACAGATTGGCAACACTGATGGAGAGCGATATCCTTGTCATTTTTCCTGATCTTTGTTTGCTGTAAACCTGACGGAGCCCGAAACCTTTCCATCTAATGCAAAACCTTGGAAATCGGTTTGTGCGTTCTGGAGTTATTGCGTCAGGAAGAAAACCCGACTTATTTTTATATTGTAGATTTTGTATAAAAGAAACATTTTTTTTATTTATGTAAGCAGGCGATATATTACGGAGTTGGCAGCACGGCTTGCAGAGTTGCAGAGAAGCAGAGTTGCGGAAAAAAAGAGTTGCGAAGAAGTAGAGTTGCGGAGAAGCAGAGTTGTAGAGTAGCAGTTGCGTCAAGAGTGAGCTGTTGACAAGATCGTGTCGGAGTCGTCGAGAGAAGAGAACAGCAGCAGAAAAAGCCGTGAAGCATTAGCCGAGAGCCGTTAATTTACTTAATTACTACCTATACTTACTTACGTAGTACCTTTAAATATAATCAATAAACTATATATCTACATTTGGGGGCTCAACCTTGCTCAACCATGCCGGACCGTTCCTGATTGAGAGGCTGAAAGTGAGCTGATGAACATAAAACATGCGAAGAGGAAATACGCCGAAGAAAACTACAAATATACCCAGAAAAGCCGCCCTAAAACCAGCAGTTCAACAGAGACAGCAAATCGAAGCGAAACCTGTGTGTGTACAAAAGCCGTTAGAACCACCGAAGCCAGCAGTGCAAGAGAGGCAAACATATAATACACGATCGGTTGTCGAGGGAAAAAATAAGTGTATATCAGAAGCAGAAGCACAGAAAGAAGACGAAAAATTGGCTTTGAATCCTATAAGTGTAGTGACGATGGAACAACAAGTTTGGCAGAATAGTAAGAATCTCGAGGAGATAGTAAAGCTACTGAGTATGCAATGCCAGAATGCTCGAGGAACTCAAAACACCAGCCTGATTTCTGCGGAAAGTTTTTCAAAGGTGGTACCGGAGTTTGATGGACAGAATATTCCGGTAGAGCAGTGGTTTTTTAACTTTGAAAAAAACGATGAAAAGCAAAGATATGTCCAAGCTCGCAGTAAAATGGCCAAAGCAGCAGCCTTATATTTGAACACAGTTTTTGTGGGATCATACGAGGAGTTGAAGAGTGTGGTAATAGGTGAATTTAGACGAACATATGCCAGTGCTGATGTACATAAGAAGCTGAGTGAGAGAAAGAAACAAGAAGCCGAATCGTTTCATGAATACATTATGATTTCATGTCCAAATTCTTTGTCGTCTTGGACAGGGATGGCTTATACTTTTCTCAGAAGGTTGCGCCGGTGGAACAAGAGGCGCACAATGAGCTAAGTATATATAATGTTGTTGAAACCGATGTTGAAGTTCACACTCCTCCGCAGTTCGAGCCAGTTATAAGATCAATAGTAAAAGCCTATAAGCCGAAATTGCCCACTACAAAAAGTCCAATCGAACTAAAGATTGTGCCAAAGGAGACGATGATCCCATTCAAACATCAGCCAAGTCGATACTCTGTGGTTAAGTGCGAGGCGATTCGGGCTCAAGTTGCGGAATGGCTGCAAAACGGAGTAGTACGCCAATCCACGTCAAACTTCGCCAGCAGAGTAGTCATTGTCAAAAAGAAGGATGGATCCAACAGAGTCTGCGTTGACTTTAGGCAACTTAACGCCATGGTCTTAAAAGATTGCTTTCCCGTGCCGCATATGGCCGATGTTCTCGAAAAACTGCAGGCAGCCAAACTGTTTTTGGTTATGGATTTGGAAAACAGTTTTTTCCACGTTCCTGTGGAAGAAGAGAGCCGAAAATACACAGCTTTTATAACGAAGGAAGGCCTGTTCGAGTTCAATAAAACGCCCTTCGGATTCACAAATTCACCAGCAACGTTTATACGATTCGTGAACGCCATTTTCCAAGATCTTGTTGGCAGAGATGTTATGCAGATTTATATGGATGACATTATAATATTCGGCATGACTGTGGATGAATGCTTGGAAAAGCTGAAATTAGTCTTGGAGGTAGCTGCTATGAATAATTGCTGATAAAATGGAAGAAATGTCGTTTCTTAGAAAGCAAGATTGATTTCCTTGGACATACTGTGGAAAACGGAAAGATTTGGCCGGGCTCCGAAAAGACTCGAGCCGTAAAGCACTTCGCTATACCAGCAAACGTTAAAGCCGTGCAGTCGTTTTTGGGTCTAACTGGATTTTTTCGCAAGTTTATAAAAGGATTCGCAAACATAGCCCGACCATTAACAAATCTCTTAAGAAAGGAAGCCGAATTCAGGATGGATGCCGAGGAAATTAACGCATTTAATCAGTTGAATATTAGCCTTTGTCAAGAACCAGTGCTACGTATCTATTCGCAGAATGCGCCTACTGAACTGCATACGGACGCATCAAAGAATGGCTTTGGAGCGACGTTGTTTCAGCGATTTGGAGAAAATCTTCACCCAATATTTTTCTGGAGCAAGAAAACCACGGAAAGCGATTCGAAGCGGCACAGCTATATATTAGAGGGTAAAGCAGCGTATTTGGCGATCAGAAAGTTTAGACACTACCTGCTGGGTGTTAACTTCGTGTTGGTAAC